>QRFB01019880.1:0-19210 GCA_008931105.1 Oenanthe javanica
TTTGTCGACTGGTCGACTAGTCGACGACTAGTCGCGACTAGTCGCCCGACGTGATAACAGTGAACGTAAGAATATTAAAATTTCTACATATTGTACTATATAATTGAGCCCACCTCAGCAGGGCTGAAATAATCATTAACCATGTGCAGTTTACCCTCTTGAGGAGTCCATCCAAAGGTCTGCAAGTTTAAAAAGGTCAGATACACTGGAATATTCAGATGTTATTTAACATATCATACCAACTAAAACTTCAAATACTGACTTGGCAATTTTGCACAAGACACGAAAATAATGGGTATGGGTTTTGTTTTTCAGTACATGAAACACAAAAGTACACGAACAAGAAAGTACACGGTCATATTCCGTCTCGGATATGGATTTTCATATTTAGTACACGACACGGAAGTCACGAAATAAATATATTTATAATTTAATAATTATATTTTTATATAAAAATATATATACTTTTATATAGATATATAATTTTATATATAACATATATATGTGTTTACAAATTTTTATCGAGTTTTATGTAAATATATATGTAATTACAGCTGGGAGAGGCGGAAAGCACATAAAGATTACACAGCCTCAAGATAAACACAAAAGGTTAATGGTTCATGAGTTAAGTTTCAACTTGGTACCTCTCGAGAGATGAAAATATCTGGAAACCCAAAATCCATAAATGCTCGGTATGAGTAATAACTGCAAAACGATACTGACTATTAACAACTTCTATAATTGTAAACAAAATGAATCAAAAGAATTACATGATGCAACATTTTAAAAGTAAATAACAAGAATAATACTTGTTACAGATAATCGATGCTATAGTATGCACATTGACCAATTTAGGTGACACTGTGACAGGATTAGCGACCACTCATCTGACCTCGTGAGATTATAATTTATGAAGTAAACTCTTGCTTGAAAGGACCCTGCTATCAGATGGATGATGGATCTTTCTATACGCAGTGACAACATGAATTCATACTTTCATTCAAGTTTTAGTTATGAAGCTTAACAACTATTTGGGTTGGCTTACATTCCAGCATAAAGGGAAAGAAATGCTGGGAAACTTTAAATGCTGGCTGCTACCTAGTATCTCCGATAAGCAAAGCTGTAATATAATGTTTCATTTCAAGGCACAATTAACAATAACATATAAACACATAGCAACCACGACTATAATAAATACACCCTCCGTCCCCCTTAAACTGGCTTGCTTGACCTCTCTTGTTCAAAATTGATCAATTTTGTAATTCAAATTACACATATTATATGTTAAATACAATTCATGAAAAAAATATATATTTGAGAATATATATTATCTATTATTGCATACAGTTTTTATTATTCTCTCCGATTTCTCTTTACACTCTCTCTAAAGGATCTTAGATTTCTTCTACTAGTAGCTAGTGTGCAGATTAAATATTTTCAGAAGGGAATCGGCAATCACCAAACAAATGGATTAGTGTTGTGCGAAAACCAACATTAAAAAAAACAATATTAATTTCTCAAAAAAAATATACAATGAGTAAAAGCTCAAATATTACGTCAACTATAGTTGTCTAATCTAAAAATATAACGTAGCTAAAAGAATTGCCATAAGCATGTCATACTGGCCACTAGGTAAAGAGTCACATATTGACTAATGACCACCGATATGCAAATGGAAACACTAAAATCATAATGTGCAACAACAGAAATTGCCTGTCTGATGTCAGAAGAATGACAGGAAGAATTCTTTCGTTTGCACCCAAAGCTATAATCCTCCATATCAGACTGTCGTGATACAATGATGCACGGACCGTTGTATCATCTGTTGATTCGGCAATCTTCAGGACATCGATATTGTTGATCACCAATTTGGGCTACTCAATTAAGACAAGAAAACAAAAGTACAGAAAATCTAGAAATTAGATCAACCTTTACAAAACAAAAACTAATAAAAGTATAAAACTAATATAATGTATCATGCTTCAAAAAAGACACTCAAATTTCAGCAAAACATACTTGAAAGTAATCAATTTCCGAAGCAGCAGACAAAAGTTCCAGCAAAAGACAAGGCCAATCAGTAGCGGAATTCGCCAACGACCTCGAAAACCCCCCTTTCTCATTCAACTCCCTAACAGCATTCCCTCTCCACTTGTGCTGCACTTTAATCACCTCCTTGGCCAACCTCAACGCGGAAACAGCTTCCCTGTAATACGCAACCTCATCAACACTCAAACTCCTCCCCTTGTCCCCAACCCCCAAAACCCCATTCCTCTCCTCGACATTTCCTCGAACACTCAACCTACACACGGCCCAATCCCACAACTTGAAACCCGACATCCTATCATAAACCCCCTTGTTGGAATCCCCTAAATCCGCAGCCAAAACCTGCTTAACAGAAGCATTAAGATTGTGCGATTTAGTCATTGTATTATAAATTTGATGGGAAGTAATGGAACCGAGTTGAATAGCCCGGTGAGTCATGTTTTCGAGAGAAATATCAAGGTGAGATGTAATGTAACTAAGATGGGGTGGTGAGCAAAGAGACCAAGAAGCCCAGGGGAATGAATGTCCATGTTTTGGATGATTGGATTGAATTGATTCAGCCAAGTCTACATAGGCTGTTATGTGAGCCCCTTTGTTCCAATTCTCCATAAGCCCTGTGTTGGAAAATGCAGATAATAAATAATAATAATAATAATTAAAGAAGAAGAATAAATAATCAAATTGTAATTACGTTGGAGGATGAGAGTGGTTTTGCCAACGCCGCGAGGGCCGTGGAGGATGAGAGGCTGAGGGACGCGGTGGTGATGGGCGTGGTTGTTGAGAATGGTTTCCAGGAGTGGTCTTGCTATTATTCTCCATGATTTCAAACCCATTGCCTTGCTACTCCAACTTCCAAACTCAAATTCAATATTACTGCCCCTTGTTACTTTTCATTGCAACTATACAGTCCTAATAAAATTAATATTCATTTTGTTTCAAAATAATTGTTTAAATTAATATAATGAATTAACACAGATTTTCATATATTTTCCATCCAAATTTCAATAAATAAAGTACCTAATTCATGAACTATATTTACAAATCAAGTTGTACTAATGAATATGTTCATAAATATTATAATATAATTTGTTTGCGGAACTTTTTTCAAATCCAATATCGAATTCTTTATAGATAAATTATCAAAAATACTACTTCTAAAGAGTTGTTTTGCAGTTTTATGATTTTATTAATTTTTTACAAAAATACGGTTTACAACCAGATACAACTTATTTTTCTATTTTTTAATAAAATAATCGAAATTGCTTTTGTTTGCATTTAAGGTTGCTTGAGATTGTTTTCGGTTGCATTTACGGTTGCATTTTAATTTTAATCGTGTAACTTGTTAAACAACGTATTATGCAACTAAAAAATAATTGTTTTGACTAAGTTTTAAAGCTGCATTTGTTGTTGATTTTGGTTGATTTCAGTTGCAAAGTTGCAAAACCGTATTTTTGCAAAAAAAAATTAAAAATCATATTTTTGTAATTTTTAAAAAAATTCGTATTTTTGCAATATATTTTTAAAAAAGTCGGTATTTTTGTAAAAAAAAGTTTACCCTATGTATTTTTCAAAAAACCCATTTTTTATATACATACATATTGACTCATTTATAATTATAAATATAAGTCATATTTAGTTTATCTCATTTTTTAGAAAAAAGGGTAAATATATATACACGTACTCAGGAGGGAACTAATTTAGTTGAGTAACCAAGTAACCATCATCGAGATGAATTAATAAAGGGCGGTGATATATGCACACCCTTTACTTATTTTAGACTAAATTACCATTATTTTATTTCCTTATCTTAGTTTTTATCAATTTTTTCTTGATTATATAATCTATTGTGTTAAATTACTCTTCCCATAATCGTATTATTCAACCTAAATTTATAATATAAATTAATATTTTTATAATAATTTTTTTCTAGTTTTATATCGAGAAAACGTATAAAACTAATCTTAGAAAACATATAAAATGCTCATTGATTATTATTATAGAATTAAATTCTTACAGTCTAATTTTCCAAGACAAAAAATTGGTTGGATAAAATTTAAATTCTATAAAAAAGTACGATACAAAACTTTCGGCACATAAAAAAGTTAGTGATATGTTATATAACTTGCATAAAATTAAATTTAAAACAATACAAATTTGGAGGTAAATGGTTAAATTATAGGACACAAAATAAAATTGCAAAGCAAAAAAAATATAACATATAAATTATTATAAACTGAAATAGAATATATAAAGCGAAAAACTTAAAAAATATTATAGGATATAAAAAAATTAAAGAACACATACACATAATGATACAAAAACTATAGATAAAACAATACACATACTTACATTTTTTTAAAAACTAGTTATAAACTTAAGGGCTATATAAATAAATATGTTTGGCCGTGTATGAGTCAGTTATGTTTTTTTTTTTTTTGACTAATTTGGCTTATAGCCTTACAAATGAGTATCTGTTCTAAAGAAATTCTCGGGATGAGCCAGGGTCGAGCCAGGACCTGGGACGACAGAGGATAAGCCCTCAACCACTTGGGCTATCCAACCGTGCTCAGTCAGTTATGTTTTTAATCAATAATAAAATGAGAAAGATAGGATTCCGTGTATTTCACATTTTTAATTAATAATAAAATGAGAAATGATATATTGTTCATTAATTTTTCTTAATATCCAACGGATAAGAATAGAGTTACTTAATTACTTTTTTAAGTAACTACCCAAGTAACCTTCCTCGTAAACGTGACAATTTTTATCCAAATCCATTAACCCAAACCAAACCGGTCCATATTTATTGACTTGGAGCAAGCTCATATCACATATTTTTATTTGGGTTTGGATTGAATTAGGTCATATATTTACTTAATTATATGGGCTTAAAATGTGTAATACCCAAATTACCCATTTAAAATTGCACTACTATCTCTCCCTTTAACAAAACACGATTGTACACCCATGACTCAACTCTGTGACGGATACATATACACGACATACACAACAAAGGTAACATCTTTCTCGTTGATTAATAGAGGTTACCCAAAATCAAACACTTTTACGCTATCGTTGATACCTAAGTCTTGCTCGGTTTTATCAGCTTTTAGAGAAGGTGGGCCGGTTCATTCTTGTGTTATACGAACTGTGTTTGGCTCGAATATGTTTGTTCAGACTGCATTGGTTAATTTTTACATGAACTATTTTTACGTGAACTGTAATGAGATTGTGTGTGCACGGAAGGTGTTTGACGAAATGACTGAGAGGAATTTGATTTCTTGGAGCAGTGTGATTAGTGGGTATTCAATATTGGGGTTGTTTGATGAGACGTTGGGCTTGTTTAGGGAGATGCAAATGGCTCGTGTTGTGCCTGATGAGGTGATTATTTTGAGTTTGGTTTCGGCTTTTGGTGTTGCTGGGGCGTTGGATGTTGGGAGGTGGGTGCATTCATATATTGATAAGAAAATGATTGACAAAGATATTATGTTAAGGACTGGGTTGGTTAATATGTATGCTAAGTGTTGTTGCATCAATGCAGCTAAAGAAGTTTTTGATGCAATGCCAGTTGGAGATGCCAAGGCTTGGAGCTCGATGACTGTTGGTTTTGCAATTTACTTTTCAAGGAGAGTCAAATAATACAAACATTTTATCATTTTTTTTGATTTTTTTAATTATATACATTTTTAAATTATATAACATTTTTTTATGAGAAAGTAAATGATTAAAATAAAATGTATTAAGAAAATGTAAAAAACTGATTTACCCATATTTTGACCCTAAACCATTTTTTATCCAACCCAAATTTAAACTATATTTAATTAAATATGGGTCAAATATGTATTTGGGTCAAGACCCAACCCAGACCCAAATTTATTGACCCAAAACCAACCCAAATCCATTTTCTGTCATGCCTAATATATATATGTTTTAAAAACAAATACTTATTTAAAAAAAAACAAACGCCCTAAAATGTCTTGATTTTTTTTAAAAAAAATCCCAATTTCAGATCCGTCTAATATACTCCCTCCGTCCCCTTTTATTTGTCATTTTTGAAAAAAACACGCATCTTAAAAAAAATATTAATTACATAACTTATTTGCATGACTACCCCTCATAATTACATTGAATTAAATGAATGTTCGCGTGTTTCAATTAGTCAAACAATGTAAATAGTAATATAAGGGCAGGGTAACACTCTGCAAACTTTTTAGCGTGAGAGTTGTGAAAATTTTTACTAAATTCTGTAGAACCATAGACTGATAAAGTATTTGAAAAAGTCTTTATAAATTTATTTTGAAAAGAGAGAAGGGCACTAATTAGAGCAACTGCAGCCGTGAGGCGCCCATTTCCGCTTTTTTTTACCCCACTGAAACGCCACATAAGCAAAAGCTGTTCGACCACAAATATTGGCCTATTGCCTGCAACCCTCGTTGCCCAACTTTTTTATTTTATTATTACTTTTAGATACTTTAGATCCCACTAAATTTATTTGTATATTACATTTAACTTGTATCTAATTTAATTGTAATATTTTAGTTAATGTAAAATTAAAATTAATAAGATATTATTTTTTTAATTTACATAAATTTAAAATGAAAAATAAAATATCTTCCATAATTCAAATACATAACATATAACTAAAAAAAGGTTATACAAATACATAATCATAATTCAGAACATAAAAATTAAAATAATTTAACGGGTATTGTGTAATTGTGAGATATGCTCCATTAAGTCAGTCTGCAATTGACGAAATTTTTGTCGATCACGAATTTGGTTTGTTCCTTCGATATAGTTTTCATACGGAACAAAAGGCATCAATCCTTTGTGGGAAATATGAATAGAAATTTGAGAGTGCATCTACAATGCGAAGAAATACATGTCTTCCCATTCGAAACCTTCTACGAAATGTTTCCAGAGTTCTTCCCCATGAAATTTGTTAAAGAGATGAAGTCGATATTTCTCATATTCATCGTCATCATCGTTGAACATCTCCTTAGTAAACTCTTTGTATATATCAAAATTATCAGTCATATTTTATGTTTTGCTGATAACAAGATATGCAATAGAATTCAATATACCGATGAGCTTATATAGACTTTAAAATGAATTTATCCCTTTGACAAACTCACAACAAAGAAATTACAACGACTAGCTTACAACAACTAGTTGACAACGACTAATTCATATTTTGGACAAATGGAAAATATGGATTTGAAAATTGAAATGGAAAATTTAAATTAGGAGCTTGAGGATTGGGGCATGAATTTTGTGAATTTGGAGGTCGAGAATTATTAGGATTCATAATTTTGGAATAGAAAAATTGTTGAGATAATTTTTTTTAAGAGATGAAGTATGAAATGAATAAAAATGACTTAATAGTTATAGGCTAAAAATTATAACGGATATAATTACAATCGTTGTGAAATCAACAAATAAATTTTAAATATTCACAACGATCACATAATATAAAAGAAAGCGGTTCTTACAAAATAAAAGAATACTGCAGGTGCTTTTTACCTTGGAAGGTGTGCCACAACAGGTAGTATTAATTATAATAGTTAGTTATATTTAAAAAAATATTTTATTATTATTTTGAATAATTAATTGACTAATATAATATAGTATAATGAGTATAATGGTTAGTTATAATTTGAAAACAATTATATTTTGAATAATAATTTTTTAATAAAAATTTATTAATATTAACATCGATTGTTGTAAATATGTAATCATATATATAGAATATTAAATTAAAATTTTAGTAATTTATTATAATTGAATATATTCATATAATTCTAATTATAATAAAATTAAGTAAAATTTTATTTTTAATTAATTAATAATATTAAATGGTTATATTTTTAAAGATAATATTTTATAATTATTTTTAATTAATTAATAATATTAAATGGTTATATTTTAGTATTTTATACATAAGAGCATATGAAATTGACCATGTGTCATGATATGAGTGAATATGATAGATTTTAGATATCATTTATAATTTATAGATATGAGCTAAATTTAGAGGATGTAGAAGTTGTTAGGTAAAACTTTAGCTAATAGGAGCCATGATTGGAGTTGGAAAATTATTGATGTTACGTAAAAAGTAGTGTCAAATCATTATTTTAGCTAATAGATGAGTAGAGCAGGAGATGCTACCTCTCAGCTAAATTATATATGTGGTATTTATGTGACACTGTTTAGAGGATATTTAAAAAATAGTCACTCCAATTTTCATTTTTCTTAGCAAAAATTTTAGATAATTACTTTTGGTCATCTAGATTTGTTGAACCCAGAACTTTCTCATGTATAATTTACCTTACTAAAATCATAGATAACTCCATTGGAGTGCATATTAGCTAAAATTTTATAGATAACCACTTTAACTAATATTAACCTTGGAAATGTTTGGGGGATTAATTTTTTTTCCATAATTGAGAGGACGGAGTAAGTACCTTATATTATAATTCGGAAAGTATATAATTTTTTTTAATTTATGACATAAATAACCTCCCAATGAAAAAAACCTCGTAAATATTTTCAAGGGCCTTTATAAAATCGAAATTAGGCCCGGACGGACTTGTACATCAGTGACACACATACTCCACCGGACAAACACACACACTCACATCAAAACTTGCCGTTCTCCGACTCACCTCACTGCTCAGTAAACCTCCTCTCCTCCTTCATAATTCAATTCAATGTAAGTCATCTTATCATCATCCTCTTGCGCGCGCGCGCGCACACACACACACTCATATATATGGGTTATGGGCTTAACATACTTGAGCATATAACAACTAATAGTTTTGAATTTGACCATTGCTCTTTTATACTTTAGTTTGAATGGTGTCAGATTCATGTGTTAAGAATATTGTTCACGGGCTCTGTAAAATTCGACAAGTTATAAATATAAGAAAATTGATGACTCAAATGGTTGGTAGATGAATTTCAAAATTGTATAATACATTGACTTATGCATACATGATTCTGGAATGAGACAATCAGATGGGCTATGAGTAGGTTGAGTCGGGTTTCGTAATAGAGCAACATATGTAGTATTATGAATATTGATAATGGTGGTAAGAAAATTCAACGTGTGTTAGAATTTTCATATTAGTACATGTAATTTAATCTAGTCATCATATTATTCTTTTTTATATTTGGTGAGTATTAGGTTTTTGTTCCATGTATATTTAATTATCGTCAGAAATGTTTAAGATGTTGATGATTATATTTGGTTCTAAAAAAGCTGAGTCAAATAACCCTCAAGTTGATTAGTGTGCGTGTGAGAATGAGCAGGTCTGTTAACAGGGAAAAGATGAGCTCTGTGTTTTATGCAGACACGTATCATCCAATTCAATCTGGAAGCATCGATGGAACCGATATTCTTCCTCACGATAATGCTGTTTACAGAGCCCACCTTTGTTCTTTAGCCACCCTTTGTATGTTGTAATACTACTAATTACTTTTTGTTTGTCCTTATTCATTACATATTTAAATATATATAATTTTTCCTGGTTTTGCAGATGACCCGTTTGGTGATCCTAAGGTTAATGGAGACCCTTACTGCACTCTCTTTATTGCTCACCTCTCTCACCTCACTACTGAACAAATCCTTCACAAGGTCTCCCCACCCCTCCACCTCTCTTTCTAGGTTATATTCATTATTTATATGTGTAGGTGTTAGTTCATAATTCATATACAATCTTACAAACTACAGACCGGTAACTTGTGTTACTGAAATGGGTGATTTTATAGAAACCCGTGATATGTACTAGTTGGGTTGTTAGAGTTTGTAGGCTAGAATGGTTTGTAGTGTAACATAACTTGTGTGTGTTGTGTGTGTGTGTATAAGAATGAATGTTTTTGTTGTGTTTTATTAAATGGATGATGTGGACTTTTGTGTTTTCAGGCTATGAGCAAATTTGGCAATGTGAAGAATCTGAGATTAGTTAGACATATTGGTAACTACTACTTCCTTTTTGCTCATTCATACTTAATCAAGAAGTTTTTGTGGGTATATATGTTGATGCAGAACAAAGGGTCAAAAATCCCAAAGAAAGTATTTGGGAGCAATAAAATAAAAGCCCATTTATTAGAGTATATTAATTATATACTTATTGATAATAGATTTTAGAGTTAAAGTCTAATTAGGAAAGTGGAATATCATATATAGGAGTTTGACTATTGTAATTCATCACAGATTATTTTTATTTTGAGGATTAATATATCTTGATTTTGAAAATCTCTTGTGAGAGTTTTTTTTAGTTTAACCCTAATCACCAACCTGGACCTTAAACACCGTGGTAAACCCTAAACACAACCCATCCCCCATCATATGGTATCAGAGGCACCACCATATCCAGCCATCCAAGCACTTTTCTGTTTCGGTAATTTTTTTTTGAACACTTAGGAGACGTAGTGAACTACGCACATAAACCTCCATCAGGCATTGTTGTTAAAAGCGCGCCTAAAGAGCATCTTAAGTGGAACACTATGAAGCGCATGCTTTGGGATTTGCTTCAAAAAAGCGAAGCACATTTTAAAAAGTGTTGCTTAAGCACTTATAGTTTAAGCACAAAGCACAAAAAAAGCCTAGACAAGTGTGCTTCTTTAAAAATGAGAATGTTGACCAATTTTGAACCAGATTGGCCATATATTTCACTTTAGGGCTTTACTATAATGCTTGTGGTTCTGGATAACTAACATAATACCATATAGATCAAGGTCACAATCAAGAGTGATCAATGCAACAAAAGGAGATCAAATGAGGAAGAATAAAGATGATAACATGAAAAATGAAGAAGAAGAGGAAATTGAGTTTGCGGAGAATAAGCATCTCTACGCTAACTATAATGCAGATTTAAAATAATAATAATAATCTAACTACAGATAAGAATATGTTGATGCACAATATAGTTTTTATCAGCTTCATAATATCTTTAATATATTGAAACTTGAACCTAGTTCATTCTCTGAATAATTTAGCTTACACTCAGGTTTATTGTTATCAATTAGCATGTCAAGTGTTTACACTTGAAGCTTACACTCAAGCTTCCAATATATATATATATATATATAATGCGCTTCATTTCGGAAAAGTGCATGCCTCACGCTAAGCTCCAAGAGGCCCTCTGCGCATTGCTGCGCTTTTCCGTTTAATAACACTGCTCACACCAACTCGACGCTTATTAACAGATTTAAAGAAAGAACAAACCTTATTTTTGACAACATTGGCCGGAATTCAGTGTCACGTTGTACAACGAAAATTGCTGCCATATTTGTAATCTGATACAAAGAGAGAATATATATCAACGCATATAGTACATATATTGCATCTCAGTGTAACCTTTTGGGGGAAATTACGCACTTTATATTTTGTTGAAGAACTTCAGTTTCGTACCTCCAGCTTTTCAGAAATTTACAATACAGTCTAAACTCTTCTAGTAAATTTCAAATCAGCCCTCAAGCTTCCTGAAGCTTGCATTGTAACCCCTGAACTTTGTGAAGACTTCAGAACAACCCCATGATGTATAGTGACATCTTGTCAACCTTCCCTTCTTGCAGAAGCTCGTAGATTCGTTGTTGCAGGTTGAAGCTTTAGATTTTGCAGTGTTGATTCCATCTGATGAATTTTAAACAAATGATTAGTAGCATCTATTAATTTATTAAAAGCCTTAAAAATACTAGTTTTGTACCATATAACTTTAAAGGAAAATGTTGATAATTCTTGTATTTCAGAAAAGGCTTGATTATTGTATTTTAGATTGTTAAAAGTTTTTTAATTAGCATGTTTTTTGAAAAAAAAAATTGTGTGAAAAATAAGGGTCTTTTAGATTTTAGGTTTACATTTTTTGCTAAAATTTTCTTTCAAATTGTTTTTTTTTGCTATAAGAATGAAATAGACAATAGGCCTAGGTCAAGTACTTGACCAAAGCCACAAGATAACTATCCAGTAGAAATCTTTTAGAAAAGATTGGTGTTTGCCTAATATAATTTTGTTATCGGAAGCCAGTTTGTTTAGTTAACAGATATGTAATCAGGCGTCTATGTTGGATTGACTTGAAACCGATATTGTAGTATGGGTCTTGGAGGATCCAACACAAGTATGGCTATTACAATAATTGTGTATCTAGATAATTATTATAAATGGTATGTCTTGAACCTCTTGGTCACAAAATTTGATAGATAGGTACCAAGAATGATAAGAATTGTATAACTATGGTAAGACTTTATAATAAGTATGGTAAATCTTGGTGCCTATGATTTGGATGACTATATACAGTCATTATGTTTGATAGACATCGTTAGATATTGTTAGACTTAGTATCCTTGATTGATTGTTGATTAATGATTTGATTAATAACACAAGTTGGGATGTGGTTGTTTCCACGTTAAGTTTGGTGTTTTTATTTTTCTTTTATTTGATGATTTATACAAGAAGTAGAAGTACTATTTGTATAACGCGTGACCACACCTTAGTGGAATCTGTCAGCTAATCATTTGATTTTGTGCGTGCTTTTGCATTAGTTGGTTATCTCGTATTTGTTTCCTAGTAGTCTATTCGCTATATTGATGTCTGGTTTGGTTTGCAGTAACAGGAGCATCACGTGGTTATGCTTTTGTGGAGTTTGAAACTGAGAGGGAGATGCGACGAGCATATGAGGTGATTTTAATGTGTCTGTTGATTTGTGATTATTATTTTGTCTGTTGATTTGTGATTATTACTGTCTTTTAAATCACTTCATGCCCTCCAAAGTTTTTCCATTGCATCTCTTGAGTAATACATCTGAATGTTGTTTATTTTATATTGTCAACACAAGTTACCTGACTAAAAGAATCAATGTGTAAAGATTCCAAAGGAGATAAACAGGTCACATGTCATCCTATTTTACTCGGACTCAAGAATGGAATGTTCATATATCCGAGTGCCGGACTCGAAATATCTGAAATTGGGATACAAAAGTGCTTATTAGTAATCAGTAGATAAATTTTTGTAGCAATTACATAAAACTGATACTCCATTAAACACGATTTGTAAAAGCACCCCAAACCACTCATACTCAGTTGGAATATTTTAGTTTACATAATGGCCGTGTTTGAAAGTTAGAGGTTTGAGGGTAAATTAGAGGTTTGGGGCAAGTTAGAGGTTTGACCAGATGAAAACTCTAATATTAGTGTTTGGTAGTTAGCAGTTTGAAACAGAGTTTTGGACTCAATCCCCTAATTTTGAAAAAGCTAGTTTTATGAGCTTTTTCAATTAGAGGATTGTGATGTGTCTAGTTAAAACAAANGCTGTATGCATTATTTTTTGCTATATTAGTATTTGAGTATTTTACTTGTTGCATTGATTGCTTTCTTTTAAACTAATAGCTGCAAGTGCTTCTTATCTATGTTCATTTANGCACTTTTATTCAAAACAACTATTCAAATCAGCTAGTCAAAACAGCTATTCAAATCAGCTAGTCAAAACAGTTAATTCAATCCGCTTCAGCTAACAACTAACCACTAATTGCCAAACAGGGCCAATATATTCTAATTTACAAGGAGATGTCAATTGTCTGANACACATGGTTGACATTTTTCTTACGAATGATCATATCCATTATTTTTTCAAACTATTCTTCAAGTGATTCATGTTACAGTACAATTTTAACTTATGCATAGAACCAATTACATATACACAATGAAAGGAAGTATCAGATAAGGGGTTGCGTTGAGTAAGCCAAGTGTCCCTGTTTCCTAGCTTCAGGTCCTCTTTGACCTTAAAATCTTTAACTTTACGCATAAATTTCTTATTAAGTTCTCTTAACTTTTGATCGAAACCAATATTAAACAACATGCTTACATACATTCTTTATCTCGCCTTGATGTCTCTATCCTAAACTAAATGTTTTACAGCACAAAGGTCCTCGTCTTCCTTTCTTGCTTAAGCAATTCTGAAAACATATTTTTCCACCTCTTTTGTGTCACGTTTTTTGTACACATCTTGATAAACTGTATCATGTGCTCAATCTTGGAAATCTTATGTTTTTGCCTCATCAGTCATCATTCTTTTTATTTAAATCTCAATGGCCATTGTGTTTGATTTTAATACCCTGTATTATGTATTTCTTCCACCATCTTACCATGTGAAGCACCACAGAGAAGAGTCTTACCCATGTCATTTTCAGTTGATATGGGGCCTATATCCAGTGAAGCATCACAGTGAAGGGAACATCCCCAAAGGAATATATCTTGTTATATGGAATAGCCTTGCGATAGTTGCCTCCTTTATCTGACCTGGGGGCATGGGCCATGAAGCAAAAGCTGANTGCACTATGTAAAAGGCAGGGACAGAACACGTTCAGCCTATAGAGGATGAGCCCCCTTGAAGTTTTATATATAATAGTGAGTATTGGATTAAATCCATTGCAGACTTGCAGTTGATCTAATTTCATTGCCTGGAACTGTAAGATGGTTGTTTTCCGTTCCCAGAATCACAAGGTCATAGTTCTTCTGTTTTCCTGTTTCAATAATAGTTACTTATTATATATTATATTGCAAATTTTAAAATTTACTTTACCTTCTTATTTTCCCATATTTTTCTTNATCTTGATAAACTGTATCATGTGCTCAATCTTGGAAATCTTATGTTTTTGCCTCATCAGTCATCATTCTTTTTATTTAAATCTCAATGGCCATTGTGTTTGATTTTAATACCCTGTATTATGTATTTCTTCCACCATCTTACCATGTGAAGCACCACAGAGAAGAGTCTTACCCATGTCATTTTCAGTTGATATGGGGCCTATATCCAGTGAAGCATCACAGTGAAGGGAACATCCCCAAAGGAATATATCTTGTTATATGGAATAGCCTTGCGATAGTTGCCTCCTTTATCTGACCTGGGGGCATGGGCCATGAAGCAAAAGCTGAAATAGTTAAGTGAACAGTGAACGTACCGGATATGTGTTAAACTTAACACACTACAAAGGAAACTAATACTTAGTTCAACTATTGAGAAAATGCACTCTATCTAGTGATCAGTATAATTCTACTTATTTTTTATAGGAGCATCCAAATAATTTTTAGTTGAGTAATTTCTAAATTATTAGTCAACTCCTTGCTAGTTGCTACAATGATAATTAATCTCTTCAACATGTTAGTAATTTATTACTCCGTATTAAATTTAGTGCTTTACATATGACATGCGGCTGTGCTCAATTTTTTGGGTAAGCTATTAGTCGTTTTATGGAAGTAGTAATACCTTACCGACTCCAATTTTCTTGCTTCCCTTGAGTCAGTGTTTTGTGTGGATTACGTGCTGAATAAGCTTACTGATAAATTAAGATGTTCATATTTATGATTTATTTTGTAACTATAGTAATATATACATGGTTGTTTGTGTGTCTATGTGCATCCTGTAACTATACTAATAAATGAATCTATCTGAAAGTAGGCAAATGTCTTTCTGCAAGTCTTAAAGGCAGGAAACATCAGATGGTCGAGGGTTTTTGGAAACTAAGATGGAAGTAGTGTATGCTACCTTTTGGCCAAATAGAAAGAGAGAAAGTAGATGCTATTACTTGATAGAAATAATGGCTGAAAGTAGCACTTTTATCTAATAGGAGTATTTTGTTTTGCAAAATTATGTACACTTTTCACTTATAATAAGCTTTCTGTGCTTTTTATTGGAACAGACGGCCTATTCCTTTCAATGATTTAAAAAAGCTTGGTATTCCACCTCCTCCAGAAGGAAGATACATGTCACGCTTTCAGGTATTTCATTCTCTAAACAAAATCGATTCAACAACTTATTGAGCAAGTTGATAAGCTCATACAATAGATTGTCCCTAGCTTAATGTTTGGTCACAAGTATTTTGACTGGTCATTAATTTAATGAAGTGGAGTGCACTTTTGTACTTAGAACTACTTTTTGAGCTGCATTTATATGTATATTTCAGTCTTTACGACTATTACTGGCCACTTCAGACATACCCTTTCTCTTTTTGCTTTATTGTTACAGATTCCTTCACCGCCTCATAGAAAGAGGTCTTATGTGGACAGAGAAGACAGACATTACAAAAGTGAGAGGTCTCCTGTTGACAAAGAAGACAGGTATCACAAAAGTGAAAGGCAAAGGAAGCGCTCTCATCGACATGAGAGGTCTGCTAGTCAAGAACAGTCATCTAATGGAAGAAATTCAGTGGACAGGGAAGATAGATCTCACAAACTTGACCGACAAAGGAAACATTCTGGTCAAAATGAGAGAAGTTCTAGGAGTCATGATCGGTCATCTGATGCAAGAAGCTCTGTAGAGAGAGAATACGGCTCACATAAGCGCCACAAACACAGTAAGCATTTTTCTGGACATGATCCACATGACATTCGATAGGGTTGTATCTAAGCAGACCTAGTTATAGCAATTTCATGGCCTGGTCACATATTTCTTTTGTTTTCTGAGTGCAATTCTTCAAGGTTAAGATAACTACTTTTATTTCCCCCGTCATGATATGCAGTTACTTTGACTTGTTTTCTGTATCTCAAAAGCTTTGCAGGTTGTGTACTTAACTGTTATAAAGTTTGAATTCGAAACGATCCAAGCATGTAGCTCCTGACTTGGTTGAGTCGAGCTGAATTAAATACGTGTACTAATATATGTACCATAAAATAAATCTGATAGAGATGCATAATATTAGAGTTTGTACCAAAACCTAAATGGTAGTTATGTATTCAAGTAAAATTCATTAGAATGCTTGTAAATATTCGACTTGGTTTAGCCCCACAAAAGACCAAACCATACACAGATCACAATGCTAAACAAATTTAACCCAAGATTCAGTATGTCTCATTTGAAATTAGGATTTGAGAAGAGTGTAACTTACACTTTCTACTACTTACTCCTAAAATATATAGAGTTTTCCCTCCCGGGTTTTATACTGGATTATATGTTGACCATCTTCAACTCTTCTCAGTTAGGTACCCCCTCTTAATCGACAACCTTAGGTCTTTTATATTTCTTGGTGTGGGTCATGGGCCCTAGATAGGATAGGTGAGGATTTGCTGAGCCAACTCGGAACGAGAGTGAAACTCTTTTTCAAGAACTGAGTGTTCATTCACAGTGGCAGTCCATCTTGCATTTGGGAAAGTGTTAAATGAGCATAGTAGCTTATAAGCAATCTACCTTTAGTAATTGGATGACAACTTTCACGCAAGCATTCGAGCTTGTAGCCAACAGTTCCAAAGGCGAAACGCTCAAGTTTCTGTAACAATCTAGACTCTGAGAGGAACCAACAGTGTGTGTATTGTCAATCATCTGTTGGGATTAAATTAAATCTACACCTGATTTTCTTTGAATTTAGATAACTACATACCAAATTAATACGAGACTTACTAGGCAAGGCAGATTTAACCTGACAAATTATTAGGTAAATCAATCTGATGCAAGAGTTGGAAAATAATTGATATACATACTCTTTGTGATTGCTCACTGAAAATGATTTAAACTGGAGAAAAAATTTCATGGCTAAAGCTAATTAATAGAGTATGCTCTATTCTTTGCTATGATCTTGTTCTGCTCATGTAACCATATCTGTTGTTCGTGCATCAAGTTTTGTTGGTTCCTAAAACCTTCAAACATCTGTGCACCGGCCAATGCCACAGACGAGTCATTTCTAACAACCCCTGATCCGTGGTCTGAATTGTGAGCAGAAAAGGTAGATGCTGCAAACAAGCCATTCCCATAAGCCCCCTTCACATTATCTGGACAGTGAGCAGAAAAGGTTGGAGTTTCTTGAATGGTTGGTGCCATCCCATTATTATCTGAATTTTGAGCAGAAAAGGTTGGATTTGTTAGAAATGTAAATGCTGAAAACTCCCCTGTCCCATTATCTGGATGGTGAGCAGAAAAGGTTGGATCTGCTTCAAGTGCAGGTGCTGATAAATCCTGTGTCCCATTTTCTGGAATTTGTGCAGAAAAGTTTGGAGTTGCTTGAAAGGTAGGTGCTGATAAAGCCCCAATTCCAGTATTAAAATTGTGAGTAGAAAAGGTTGGAGGTGCTTGAAATGTATGTGCTGATGAAAACTTTGTTGCTGGAATTGAAGTCTGAAAGCCTGCAGCGGTGCTGCCTGTAACTACTGGCACTATGGCAGATTTATCTGAATCTTCTAAAAATGGGTTATAGTGTTGCAGTGGAAACTGTGCTGGTTGATTGTTGAAATTATCTAGTGAACACGTTGGCAACACTGTTGTTTGATGGTAGAAGTTTTCTTCTGCAATTGGCGTTTGTTTTGTTGGCTGTTTTGCAGTTTCAAATAGCACAAGTTCCCAACTTTGTCCTGAACTTGCCTCTTTTCCCTTTTGTTCTTGTTCTGGGAAGGCATCCGAGGTGTTTGATACACTAGGGACATGTTTATTGTACAATAGGTTTAGATCAAACGAGGGTTGCGTAGGTTTAGTTGGAGTCTCTGCTAGTACAAGTTCCCAGCCTTCTCCCGACTTAGCATGTTGCCCTTCATGTTCTTGTTCTGGGATTGCATTGAATGTTCGGATATGTTCTTTTTCTGGAAAGGCAGTGAATGTGTTTAGATTTTTTTCCAGATAGACATTAGGTGTGTGTGGTGCATTAGGCTCTGATTGTGTTGTTGGTAGTTGTATGGCTTCTGCAAGCACAAGCTCCCAACTAGTAGGTGCATTAGTCTGTTCCGGCTGCTCTTCAATATTTTTCTTTGTTTCTGTTTCTTGCTCTTGTCCAGACCAGTCTTCTAAGCTTATTAGATCAGCNGAAAGGCAGTGAATGTGTTTAGATTTTTTTCCAGATAGACATTAGGTGTGTGTGGTGCATTAGGCTCTGATTGTGTTGTTGGTAGTTGTATGGCTTCTGCCAGCACAAGCTCCCAACTAGTAGGTGCATTAGTCTGTTCCGGCTGCTCTTCAATATTTTTCTTTGTTTCTGTTTCTTGCTCTTGTCCAGACCACTCTTCTAAGCTTATTAGATCAGCTATTGTATTGGTAACCGGCAATGAATCAGTCGCGGCAGATTTACTCATTTGGAAAGTCTCGTCTCGATAAGTCTGTTGTTCAAATTGATCAGGATAATCTTCCAAGTCAATAGATATACCTTGACTCGTTGAACCAAACTTAGAAGCTCTGTAGGAAATTTTTCGTCTAGAA
>QRFB01019881.1:1219-14253 GCA_008931105.1 Oenanthe javanica
CTATGTTACTCGGACTCTTCATTTTACCTTCGAGTACCCGTGTCGGACACTCGACACTCGGACATGGACACTCGGACTTGGACACTTATTTTAGGCCAAAAACATGTATATTTTTCAAAATATTGCCGAGTCCGATACTTGGACATGTATCCATGTTGGACACTTCTAGACGAGTCCGAGTAACATAGTATATATATATAATATAGTTTTCCAAAAAATACATTTTCATATATTATCGATATTACCTATATTATTTTCATAAACAATTTCTTATATATATTATTTTAAGTGCTTCATCGACTTAATTTTCTCTTTTGTTTTCAATTGTGTTTTCAGGTCATTGGAGCAACAAAGATTAATCGATCTAAGGGGGAAGTGTTTTTTCTTTAGCTAGTTAAATAAAATTGGTACACCAAAATATTTTAGAGGGAAGTATTTTACTTTTCCATTTGTTTTAATCAGTATTAAGAATATTTTATAACTTTAATGTGCATTTGTAATTTATTAGTATATTAGCACCTAACCAAAAGCTCATCTTTTGGTTAGAATTTACCTTATTATTTTATTTTTCTATACTTTATGGTTAAATTTTGATTTTTAGCTCTGATAATTTTTTAAATAGGGAGGATCAAAATTGTGACAATTAATCTTTTGTGTTTCTTTTACTTTTCAGGTACTCGAAGAGAGGGGGTTCTTCTGTTTTCAGACTTTAAGGTTTTATTATCTAAGCTTTCGAAGACATCTTATGCATGTCTTTCGGTTAGATGATGAGTTTTATTGTATGAATGAAACCCCTAGCGAATTATTGTATTTCGATACAATTCATCCTTGGAGTTATGTCTCCATTCAAATATATATATATATATATATATATATTAATAAATTATTATACGTACTATTTGTTCTCACATTTCTCTTATTTATTTAACTATGCAGAATTGCAAAAAAGTGGAGCTGATGAGTCTACTATCTATATCACAGATCAATATGAAGTCATGTAGGTAGTAAGATAAGGCAGGTACCTATTCAAATCTTACTTCATTACAAGGATTATGTCTGTATTTCTTATAATATTTTATTTACAAAAATTATTATGGATTATAGCTCTGAATTTAAAGATTTAAAAAGTTGAAATAATGTTTCAAACACACATGACTGCTTAAAAAGTTGGTTAACTCTTTTACACAGAACTGTGAATGTGTGATAGTATTTTCTTAAGCAGCCAAGCAGGTGATGATGTTCATGTCAAGGGAATCAACCGGAAATTTACTACCAATAGAGAGGCATTTTGGAATACAAAAAATTTACCTAAATCTGCATTTAGGTGGACAGAATGTGTGACCAACAACCCAAGTGACCAAGGAGAGAAAGTTGCAGTACATCATAATTTTTTATCACGATTTTAATGTTCTTTCATTATTCATTATTGTTTCTCAATGATGTAATAAGATATTTTAGTAGCAAATAGTTAGTGTACATGAGATTAAATTTTGTCAGGAACTCTGACAAATTTTAACTTTTTTTTATGCATGTGGGATTATGGATCACTGATTAAATGGTTTGAATTTATACTAGTAAACTGCATAGTGGGCTTAATAGTTAATAAATAATAACATTTAAATTTAATTTTTATTCCCACATGCTTAGTTTTGATGTATGCAGTATGCACATCAAACAGTACATCAGAATCACATATTTTATTCAGTGTACATTACCGGTCCATACCGGTCCGGTTTCTTTAGGTCCGGTCCGGTCTCAAGACCGAAACAAACAGATTCGATCTTCGGTCTATAATATTAAAAAAAATCTGGTCTCGGTCCGGTCCGGTTCGATTTTACCTATTTGTGCAACCCTACTTTAAAGTGCTAACTAAGGGGCCGTATGAATAATAAGAATTTCGATCCAAATGAGATTGAGATTCTACAACAATTTTGTATCAAAATTCATAAATCGGGTAGAAATCGCAACAATTTAGTTTTCANACTATGAATAATAAGAATTTTGATCCAAATGAGATTGAAATTCTACAACAATTTTGTATCAAAATTCATAAATCGGGTAGAAATCGCAACAATTTAGTTTTCAAGCTACGCCCCACTAATTCTATCTCTTTCAAGTAATGTGCAAACTATATATCTATATGACACACCATACATTCAAACATCAAATTTCATTATCCAGCTCAAGTAGATACAACTAAGGATATGCATACATAAACACATGCACACACATATGTATGAATGAATCGACAATATCAAATCGAACCTGCGGAAAAAGACCTAATCAAGAAACGTGGGCGAGAGGTTCTAAACTGATGAGACAACCCAACATTCAAAGACCTCAATGCACCTTGAATAAGCTTCATCTTCATCTGACCTAAAAAAAACACATACAAAATATTAATCATTACATACAATTTCTTAAAAGCAACTAACATGTATGAAATTACAAGTACAGATAATTTCAAACATAGTATTGAATCAACTAAACATAGTATATTAAGATTGTAAATGAACAAGAACTGTATATATTGTATGTGTAATATATATAAATAGAGAGCGAGAGAGAGAGGGAGAGGGAGAGGGAGGGGGGGGGGAGGGAGGGGGAGATTAACATGTTAAGAATAGCCTAATGTACTCTTTCTTCCATAAGTTTCAAGGTATTGAGGAAAATACTATATCTCTTAGGCTTTGAGTCTCATGAGCTAACCTACCTACATGTTAGGGTTTGCAGCAAGCACAAGCTTCTGGTTCATCTCTTAAGCAATAAAAACAAGGTGATAGAGCAATTGAATGAAATAGTCTTGGTGACCCTGTTATTCTTGGTGATGGTATGGTGTCTTTTGATGGGGCTCTGAGTTGAGGAGTACATTAAAGATTCATGTCAGTAGTACGACTTCCTAGCTCTGAGACTATTGCTGCTTTAAAGCTTAAATTAGATAAGTATGTGAATTTCAACTATAATTTCATGTCACAAACTTGTGTGCTTTTGATTCTTAGAGCTCCTTCACCTATTAGATTTTGTAATTAAATCAATAATGGATTGCACAGTCAACTAACCATGGTTACTATATTGATTTACTATGTTTGGCAATAAACTTTGCACCCGAGGACGAATTTCACTGAAAAATCTAAAAAGGCTTCAACTTTCCTAAGTCGCATTAATGTGGCGAGACAAAATCGTTTAATGCCAAGTGTGTAAAACATTTTTGAAGAAAAAACTCTCACGGGCATTTCATCAAACACTTAACATCACAAACTCATTTGGTGCATTAATTAGCTTTCAAAAGCTTAAAACAAGTTATGAACAACATTAAATCAAACATCATAAAATAACCATACCCAACTAATCAAATCATCAAAAATGAACTTGAAGATTAATTAACACACATATAACATGAGTCCTCACACACACACAGACACACATTCATAAGAATAAAGAGAGGGGTTACCTAGATTCCTGTAAGAATTGAGGGGACAGCAGGTTGTGTTTTGTAATAAAGCCTACCGGAAGAGAGGTGTGTAAACAACAAAACAAACAATAAGATACTGCGTATCAGTTTATAAACAAACTGGGCCGCTGTGTGGTGTTATTACTAACATAGAAGTATATCATTTCAGAATCGGGTTGTTTTTTTATTTTATCATAGGCTTTGTTTAGGTCCATCGAGAGCCCTTATAAATAAATATAATAAAATGCTAGATTTAAACTCGGGCGGACTCTTGTTTATATTTATTTATTAATATAAATATTTATTTATTATTTTTTAGTTATTAAAATTAAAATTATTTGTTTTTATTAGTTTTTAAAGATTAATAATATAAATAACATATGATTCAAACTTCTTTTTAGTATTTTTAAAAGTAATAATATAAATATTAAATTTAATGCTATATGAATATTAAATTTACATTTAAAATCTTTGGAGTTATAAATAAAAAGTTTAAATATGTTGTTAATAAAATCTCTCTTATGCTTGTTTCTAATCAAATTTAAACCTAAAACCTATAAAAAAAATTATAACTAATATATTAAAAATTTATTAACATCTTTAAAATTATAAATATTAGAATATATATGTTACTAGTGCAAAATCGAATATTTAAATTTTATTATTATAATATTAAAAAAGCGTAGTATAGTATTGGTTGTAATTTATAAATAATAATATAATTTTATATAGCTTAATCGATTCTAAATTTTTTAGAGTACTTGAATAAAATTCTTTTGTACTATTAGATATTTATTAGTATAGTATTAATTGTAAATTATAAATAATTATATAATATTATATATACTGAAATATAGGTCTTGTCTTCTTTACGACCTTAAATATTAAATATTAATATTAATTTATAAATAATTATACAATACTATATAAATGTTAATATTTATATTATTAATTTAAATAAGTTAATAAAAATATAGAACTAACTTATATTAATATTATAGTAAATTTTATAATTTATATTATGAAATATTATGATTATACAGATGATATTGACAAATAGAAAAATCGATTGATTCTAAAATCATATCACTTGACATCGTGATTACTTATTCTCTCAAAGACTTTCATATATATTATAAGACATGTTCAGATATAATACATTAAATTTTAATATGTTAATAAAATTTAAATATTAAGTTTGTATTAACATTTCTGAAGTTGTAAGTATTACTTGTAGATTTAAATATGTTGTAAGTGAATATCGAACTCTTGACATTTGGTAGTATTCGGATAAGATCTCTCCTATCCTTATTATATATAGGATATAATAGAGATATTCTCTATGTTACCACCGTATAATTGGTTTTTGTTAATGGTACAGTCACATTTTTTGCTTATATCTGTGATAACCCTGTATATTTGGTTTTCTACATATCATACCCTTCAATTAAGTAAAAAATAATAGAATCGATTTCAGACTGTAAACATAAATTATAGATTTGAAATTTTTGTGAAAAGATACATGAAATAGACTTTTAAATCGTGTAAAACGAATGCAAAATGAGTGAGATACTAATGATAAAAGTTTAGTTATGAAATTTTAATATATATTATTATTTTAACTCTATTTTACATTATTCGAAAATCTATTTCATATATTTTTTCGCAAAAATATTAGATATACAATTTGTTTTTCAGTCTGAAATCGATTCTATTACTTTTTACTTAATAAAAGGTATCATATGTAAAAACCCCAAAAATACAAGGTTACCAAGTAAAAATGTAATGGTACCATTGGTAAAAGCCAGTTGTGCAGTGGTATCATAAAGAATATCCATAAAATATAATGTTCCGGTGGTTTAAGATATTATATACATACATTAACTCCAATAAGTTGGCTTATTTTCATGCTCTGTTATTAAAATAATAATATATTATTAAAAGATAATAATATATTATTAAAAGATAAAAGGAGGGAAAAGATAAAACGAGAGAAAATAAGTATAAAAAATGAGGGAAATAAATATTTTATGAATAAAAATGAAATGAGACATGTGTAGTAGTGCCCTAAAAGTAAGACATGCGATAAATAGTGGTTGTTGGAGCACCCATTTATTTAAAGTGCCCAAAATTTTAATTTGTGACAACATTTTAAGAAATTGTTGTACTTGCTCAAATATCTTAAATTTCTTTCTTGAAGCGATTTGTTGAGGTAACCCTTTTTTCAAGTCGTTTTCAAAAATCAACTAATATGCTATTATATAATTATTTAAATTTTTATTTTCAAAAATTAAAAATAATTTGGACAGTTATACATTCAATGCATATTAAAATACGTGTAAAAGTCAATGTAGATAAATAATTTAGTCAAAAATATTATAGCAGTAGTGCCTCTTTTACCGTTTTCTTTTACCATATTAAATAAGTTGGTATAATGATAAATTTTAATGTCTTCATCTTCTTTATATTTTTATTTTTATCTTTATTATATATATTAAAGGAGAATTTCAGACGCTCTCAAATCAATGGATTATTTATTAATTATTTAAGAAATTTGTAATTTTAAATAGAACCCTGGTCCTGTATAATGGAACCCTTGTAATTAAAATGATTACTCTGTGGTGTCATGTAAGAACATCTTCAATGGGATTGACTATAATAGTTGGCTAAAATAATATAACATAATGGTCGGTTAAAATTTGCTATAAGGTGTTGTCCTCCAATGGAGTTGACTATCATGGTTGACTATATTTTGAAAAGTGTATTTTATTATTATTTTCAAATTCAAACAGTTATATTTTAACGCTTATATTTGTAACAGAATATTTGAGACTTTTTATTTAATTTATTTTTAACTATTACCTAGTATTTAAAAGTTTTGAATTTCATTTCAAATTTAAAATATATCATTTGACTAAATATTAAGTTTTGAAAGTTCGACGCAGCCATTTTAATATTTTCATTATATTTTCATACATGTCCCCTCTCAAATAAATTAGTTCAACATATAATTATTTGATACAAGATGTATATACCTTGACAAAGAGTGGTGGGAGAGAAGAAACTAGCTGCAGAAAAGGGATCTATATGATGTGGCTTTGCTTACAGATCTGTAGTGATTTGATAAATATAGCCAACTATTTGGTTGTGGCTAAATATTTAGTTAAGGGCTTCTTTGCGTTGGAGTACCTCGGTTTCAAGGCATTACACATAAGTTGTATTATGCACCTGTCACGTGGATTTTTTACACAAGGATTTCAATCGGTTGAAAATGCTCTAATGCAAATAACAACATCATTCTCGGTATCCTTTCACTAAAATTAGTATAGTGGTACCGTTTATTAGCAATCCTTTAAATAATTATTTTAGTGTCAGCACCGTATTATAGATAAATCTACTCCGTTCTTATCCACAAATATATAAAATTAAAAATTTACCATCCCATTATCAAAAATAAGTTCCAAGAATATGTAAGTTAGTAGTGGCCAACCTATTAAAATGAAGGGTCTATAACACCTTTTTGAGAATGAGTACTAAAAGTTGATACATTATGATTTTTACCTTATATTTAGTTTAATTTATAAGAATTAATATTAAAATAACTTTATTTTAATTTAAATTTTTATTAAAATTATAATTTTTTTTGCTAAATTCTATCTTTTATGATGCAAAAACTTGCATACAAATTAAAACAAATTTATTTTAATGTTCAATAAAATATAGATTTTTATGTATCTTATAAAAATTTGATAATAAATTTAAAATTTATATTTAGCACCTTATCATCAATTGGATCACCTTACTCATTTAAGGTGTTTATTGTTTAGTGTCCTCAAATTTAAGAAATGAAAAAATCATTTATTTAAAAAAAATATTTCTAAAGTTTTTTAATAAAATTATGTGGTTCTTTAATATATCACGTAGTATTCAATATATTAGAATAATTAATAAATAACAATCAAATACAATAAAAATAGTAGGTGCATTTTGAAATAACAATGATATATATATATATATATATATATTAAAATGAAATAAATATATAAAATTCACATAAATAACACATCTTTACATGTTATTATAGAATGTAGATTTATTTTATAGATAATCGCCTGTAAAGCTTTCTCAACCCATAGGTAAGTTTTAAGATTTAGTAAATTTGGTTTAGAAAGTTTTCTTATTTAAATAATAATTAATATTCATATATCCACTGCAAATGAGTATTCATACGGTTATACATATAAGATGAAAAATTATGTTTATTTGAAATATATAATCTTTTAAAGAATGATTAAGAATATGAACATTTAAGTCATTTTATTTGATTATATTTTCAAAATATTGTTTCAGATTGAGATTTAATATTTCGTAAAATTACTAAAGTATTTTAAACTATATTAACACGAGTCACCGTTCTCAAATCCAAAATCTTTGGGCATTACAATTTTATTTGAGTACATTGCTTAAATGGATATTTAATGACCGACTAATTAAATAATTTTAAAGAATAACACTCATCTCCAAATCCCTACTATAATCACACTCCACTCCCGCACCCCCTCAATCCCTCATTCATACATATATCATTATATCTGTAAGTATTATCTGTATCTACCTCTATATTTATATTTCTAGGGCTTTTTCACAAAATCCCCAATTTNCCTCTATATTTTCATAGAGTAATGCATTCTCTATATTTGTCAGAGGTGGGAATCTGGTGATATTTTGCACTTGGGGATTGTGTGTTTCTCTGTGTATCTGTCTTGGCGTTGTCACTGCAGGCCCCTTATCTAATTCCTAACAACCATCCAAATCTTATGTAGTTTTAGATTGTATTCTAGTATATACTACAGGATGGTGCTTGAATTCATTTTTCAGCTATAAATAGAGGACTTATATTTATATTAGAAAATATGCAGTAAAATTAGGTGCTAGATTTTGTTAAATATACAATTTTATAATTCTATTCAATTGGGAGAGGATCAACTGATGTGAAGTTGAGAACTCTGGCTCTATTGCCATGATTGTGGGTAACCAGTTAGAAGGATACAATTCAGGTACATAATGTGAGTGAGAGTACACAATTTTCTTTTAGTTGGACCAAATGGGTTCATGTTCTTCTGAAGTAGTGCTACATGTTCAGCCAAGTCTCCTCGTGCCTGTTGTGAGATGCCATTCATCAAATTTCTGCTTTCATTATATTGTATGGATTTGGGGCCTACGCTTGCTAAGAAATTGAAATTTGACATTACATGTTTTGGATCTGATAATCCCATTGGTCTTAAAAACCATCTTCACTAACAGTAAGTTGCATGTTTGTTTGATAAATTTCCTCATTANTCATCTGGTATTTTTCAACTTTGTTTGCAACATACTATTTTTCAGAATTCATAATCAGGATGTAATTTCCCGTACCCAGTATATAAGATCGCAGTTGCTAGTCCTGTTGCATGCACATCCAAGCTGACTAGTGGTCCTCTATATTTTCATAGAGTAATGCATTCTCTATATTTGTCAGAGGTGGGAATCTGGTGATATTTTGCACTTGGGGATTGTGTGTTTCTCTGTGTATCTGTCTTGGCGTTGGCACTGCAGACCCCTTATCTAATTCCTAACAACCATCCAAATCTTATGTAGTTTTAGATTGTATTCTAGTATATACTACAGGATGGTGCTTGAATTCATTTTTCAGCTATAAATAGAGGACTTATATTTATATTAGAAAATATGCAGTAAAATTAGGTGCTAGATTTTGTTAAATATACAATTTTATAATTCTATTCAATTGGGAGAGGATCAACTGATGTGAAGTTGAGAACTCTGGCTCTATTGCCATGATTGTGGGTAACCAGTTAGAAGGATACAATTCAGGTACATAATGAGAGTGAGAGTACACAATTTTCTTTTAGTTGGACCAAATGGGTTCATGTTCTTCTGAAGTAGTGCTACATGTTCAGCCAAGTCTCCTCGTGCCTGTTGTGAGATGCCATTCATCAAATTTCTGCTTTCATTATATTGTATGGATTTGGGGCCTACGCTTGCTAAGAAATTGAAATTTGACATTACATGTTTTGGATCTGATAATCCCATTGGTCTTAAAAACCATCTTCACTAACAGTAAGTTGCATGTTTGTTTGATAAATTTCCTCATTATTAATCTTTGGTGTTTTGTACATGCATCATACATAATTCAGTGGAGAACCAGATTAAATATGAGAACATGAGTACTGCAACTATCATCGGATGATTTCAAAAATATTGAGTGGTTTAAATTAGTTATTGATAGGAAAAAACTAATTTTCAGTTATTTATTTAATGGTTCTCAGGATAACGTTACTAATCATTTGAGCCAAAGCCTACATGCATATATTGCGTATATTATTTTAATGTAGTGCTTAATTGCTTATAACTGCTTTGTGGAAAGGCTGTTTTTTTCCCTTTAGTTAGGTCCTACATTTGGAATCTTAGCACGGCAGTTATTGTTTTTGACATACAACTTGCCTTCTTATGTTTTTGTTCACTATCGTTAATTACATTTTGAAGGCTGGGGCTCAGGTCGTGGTGGTTATACAGGTGCTGCCAATACAGGTAGAAGTCAAAGGTAAGCCTTTGATCATGAATACATGAATTCATCTGTTAATATATAATTTTAACCTTCTCCTTTCTTCCTCTCTTCCATGCTTCTCTTTCCCAATCTATATCATAAAGATATCATGGTGGGGTACTTTTTGGTCAATAACTTAACACAGCAAATTAATTCTGCAGAGAAGGATTGATGTCTTATAAGCAGTTCATCCAGGAGCTTGAAGATGATATTTTACCCGCTGAAGCCGAGCGCAGGTATAATAAATCGTAGTCTTGGCAGTAAGAGTTGTTTGAATGTCTAAACCATGCATTTTATTGGGTTGCAGATCTGTTTTCACTGTTTTTTTCCTGCTAGGGTGGTTTTTATATTATTGAATCTTTTGAATTTATAGATATCAAGAATACAAGTCTGAGTATATAGCAACACAAAAGCGTGCGTATTTCAATGCCCATAAACATGAAGAGTGGTAATGCTCATCTTTTCACCCTCACTTTACTACTGTCGTTTTAAATGTTATGACAAGAATTTATGGTGAAGTTTCTAATTTTGTAGGTTGAAAGACAAATACCACCCTACCAATTTGCTTGCTGTCATAGACAGGTTTGTACAGATGTATATTGATTGTTTTTATTTTTAATAAAAAATTATAACCTCCATTTGTTAATTTTGCTATTGAGCTGGCTATATGTTTTAATATATGATAATCTTTATCTGTTTTGTTTTTTGTTTATCAAGTACAAATTTCTTTGGCTAATGAACTCTTCTCTTTTTTTTTTTGTCTCTTATTGTAGGAGGAATGAGCATGCACGTAAGATGGCAAAAGATTTTTTGCTAGAGCTGCAAAGTGGAACAGTTGATATGTAAGATTTGTATATATATTTTGTATATACGCTGCAGAAGGATTACTATATTCTGAAAGTCAATACTAATAAGATCACTCTGGAAGCAGAGGTCCAGGTGTCGATGCTTCCCCAAGCAAAGCAGGACCAACAACTGATACCAATACAGAAAATGAAGTAGATGTAGGTGGCAAAATGAAACGACATGAAAAGGGTTTGGCTAAAGAAACAGATGTTCCTAAAGCTCATCCTGTCAGTTCAGAACCTAGACGAGTAATAGTTGATATTGAACAAGCACAGGCACTTGTGCGAAAACTTGATTTGGAAAAAGGAGTTGAGGATAATGTCTTATGTAGGACTGACAATGAAAGGACAAGTAGGGACAAGTCTCATGGTAGCTCTTCTGGCCCAGTTATTATCTTACGAGGTTCAACCTCGGTGAAAGGGCTTGAGGGAATTGAATTACTGGATACTCTTGTTACTTATCTCTGGCGTATTCATAAAGTAGATTACTATGGCTTGATTGAAACTAATGAACCTAAAAGTTTCCGTCATGTGAGGGCGGATGGGAAAAATTCTGATGCAACTGGTGACGGGGATGAGTGGGAAAAGAAATTAGATTCATTCTGGAAAGAGAGGTTGAATGGCCAGGATCCCTTGGAAGTAATGACTGCAAGGGAAAAGATTGATGCAGCTGCTGGTGAATCGCTGGATCCTTATGTACGCAAAATTAGGGATGAGAAGTATGGATGGAAGTATGGCTGTGGAGCAAAGGGATGCACAAAACTTTTTCATGCAGCTGAGTTTGTACATAAGCATTTAAAGTTGAAACATCCAGAACTCCTGTTGGAAGTAACTTCAAAAGTGCGGGAAGATCTGTATTTTCAAAACTATATGGGGTGAGTTCACCTTACAATGATATCTGTTTTGCTTATATAGTAATTGAGAGCTTTGTTAATAAAATGTAAAAACTGCAGTGATGAAAATGCGCCCGGTGGGATACCTGTTATGCAGCCAACTGTACTGGTATGATTTCATCCTATACATTTGCTTTAGCTTGCTGTTTTAATTGCAGTGAAGTGCATGCTTGTTGCCTCCTGATGTTCAGAAATTGTTCAGTATTATTTCTTTACACTGAGCCACTGATCTGTCAATTCTGTTATGGAGAAAATATGTAATTCTGGCCAAATGTGATACATGTATGCCTACACAGTCACACACACACACACACACTCTTATATATATATATCTATATATATATGGGAGTAGTATGGAGGTCTAGTAAGTTGTGGAGTCACATCCCAGCTATAACTCCTTGAGAAAGAAACACGAAGGTCTTAGAGTGGGTAAAGACCTGCCGGTTGTTTCTTTCAGAATGAGTCTTTGGGACCCTGATATAATGTTAAGCATTTACCTCTTTCCAGTTGATGGTTAAGCGATTTGATATCCTAGACGAAACAACTAGAAATGAATCTGTATCTATCTACCTTTGTGGATAAATGGGATATTCCGAACTCAAATATGTGTAATTGCTAGCTTTATCCATCGTCATTGGCCTGCCAGACTAATGATTTTCACAGAAGCCTTCCAGACTAACGATTATCACAGAACCCAAGCGAATGTTTTTTGTGCTTTATGGTAGCACATTGTTTGATTCTCAGCGGTGCTAGTATGGCAGGGCATCAATAGATTCTTCTTGGTTTTACCATCATACTTACATGTGGTCATGTTGATAATTCTTTAATTGTGTAATTTGCATTCTAAGAGGAGCCTGGATAAGAAACTCATTTTAGAATAAGAGCAGTGCTTGGACTAACATTATCATTATTTTGGAAATGTTTAGGACTACAAGAAACCCTTTAAAGGGAAATAAACTTTCACAAGAGTGGTTCCTATTCTTATGCAACTCATCCATGACATGACCATAGCTCATAAAGCTAAAAAATAGGTAGCTACTTTGACAGTAGAGAGTAGAGTGATGTTGAGAACATATACCCTATAAATATAAAATGTTAAACAGATCTAATCGTTGTTGTGTGTCTTACCTTTGTCCCTTGTCATATCCCACAGACGTGTGATGTTGAGAACATATACCCTATAAATATAAAATGCTAAACAGATCTAATCGTTGTTGTGTGTCTTACCTTTGTCCCTTGTC
>QRFB01019882.1:0-19209 GCA_008931105.1 Oenanthe javanica
TTTGGACCCCCTTGAAGAGTATACAGATCAGCAAATTTGGGAGGTGGGTTAGTGACAGTTCTTTGGTTATGTGTTGATAAAATCAAACAAATATTATTGTGCACATTAATTAATCTGTAGACAGAGTTGATCCCGTTTACCATAATTGCAGGTTCTCGACAAGTGTCAATTAGGCGATGAAGTTAAAAACAAGGAGGGTAAGCTTGATTCAGTAGGTTAGTTTCATCTACCTGGCCTTACAACATTAGGTATCTTAACTTCTATAACGATGCAGTGCATTACTATGTGTCCCTTACTATCACAGTTTCAGAGAATGGGGAGAACTGGAGTGTGGGACAGAGGCAATTAGTATGTCTAGGTCGTGTGATACTCAAGAAAAGCAAGATATTAATTCTTGATGAGGCTACTGCATCAGTTGATACAGCTACTGATAATATGATTCAGCAAACCCTGAAACAACACTTCCAGGATTCTACGGTCTTAACTATAGCACATAGAATAACATCTGTGCTTGACAGTGATATGGTGCTTTTGTTGGATAATGGTTTGTCTTGTATCTTCTACTCTCATTTTCTTTTTTTTATAGGTAAATATTTATTGGATATTATTTAACTCATGCAGGATCAATCGAAGAATATGACATCCCTATGAAATTGCTGGAGAATAAATCGTCTTCATTCTCCAAGCTTGTAGCCGAGTACAGTGTAAGATCGAATTCGAGATTTGAAAATGCATGAAACCATTGAATATTAGAAATCTTACCAAGCACGGGATGAACAAAAGGATAGAGCAATGCTTTTAGTTCTTGTGTTTCTAATTTGTAATGTTTACTAAACATTATAGGAAATTATAGGAAATTAATAAAATGGCCCCGCGGGGCGGGGGTTACGTTTGGAGTACCTGAATAACCGAAAAGAAAGTATATTATACAATGTATATGATTGTCAATACTTCGTTGTTAAGTAAATAATAGAATATTAAGACGACTGCACAAGTCGATTACATTTGTACTATAAATATAAATACTTTGTTGTTAAGTAAATAATAGAATATTAAGACGGTAGCACAAGTCGATTACAATTGTACTATAAATATAAATACTAGCCTTGGTTGATAGTTTAAAGATACATACTGAAAGCAATAAACATAACATAGTTGCTTCTCTCTAGTCTTTTGTTATCGATCTGAGATTCTACCCAATTGAAGCTACCCCAATAAAGAAGTTACAATCTAAATTTATTTTTATATCGATGTCATATTATTATTGTCATTTATAAATTTAAATATAAAGATGACTCTACCGTCAACTATTATTATAAAGATGACTTTACCATCAATTATTATTCAAAAGTTCCATGGTTGGTTATGCCGTTGTATCTTTTGTATTAAATTATATTATAGATATTATTGTGTATACATGATTAATTAATTGTTTAAACATTAATATGTTATATTATATCATGTTTTAAATATTTACCAGAATCAAAACCTTGCAAAATTAGAGTTTGTTGTACTAGATGTTTCTTGAGATAATTATCTATCATAGGTACTCAATATATAATTACATCTTATTGCTAACGGGTTAAAAGATACTATTGAATCCGAAAAAACCCCAACTATCGAACAAAATGCAAAAGTTATTATATTCCTTAGGAATCTTATTCACGAAAATATAAAATCAGAATACCTAACAATCAAAAGTCCGCTCACTATTTGAAATAATCTCAAATATAAATTTCATCACTAAAAACTTGTCTATGGCCGGTATGACTGGATTAGTCTAAAGCTACAAGATTTTAAATCTGTTGCATAATATAATTTCATGTTGTTCAAAACTAATTTTATGTGGTGAGAAAATTACTGATATTGAGATGATTGAAAAAACTCTCTCGACCTTTCACCCGAAAACTATGATCCTAGCGTAATTGTACAGAGAATACAATTTTCAAAAGTATAGCGAATTGGTAACTCTCCTTCTTGTGGCTGAAAAGAACAATGCGTTGCTGCTAAAAAATCACCAGACACGTCCTACAGGCTATGTCCAGTTACCTGAAGTGCATACCATGTCATTCTAGAAGAATGAACGTGATGAACGGTATATAGGAGGACGAGATTATATACGAAACTGTGGAGGAGAAAAGTTTCGTGGACGGTTTCAGAATAAATATAAATTTGTCCACCTAAAGTGGCATCGTGATGGCTACAACAACCCTAATAATCAGAAATGGAAACCTCAAGTGCCAAATAAAAGAAAGGAACCACAAGAAGGAGATGTTAGAGATGTTTGTCATAGATGTGGGGCTGAAGGGCATTGGACTCGCACTTGTCGTACACTAAAACATCTTGTTGACTTGTATCAATCATCTAAACGGCCTAAATGAAGAATGATGGAAAATAATTTTGTTAATTTTAATCATAATTTAGGTAATGATGCAATAGGAAATGATGAACTCTTAAATGTAACAGACACCAGTGCTAACCTTTATTCTGACCTAGATAGTTAGATTTTATATGTATTTGCTTTATATGTAATGTTTTATGTATATATTTTGTTTTAATAAAAATATTGTTCACGTTTATATATACAGTGTAGGTATGGGAGATATATGCATTATTGACTGCGTGACCACTCACACAATTTTACAAAGTCATAAATATTTCTCGTAGTTGACTAATACTAACTCAAAAGTTTGGCGATTTCGGGTACATCAAATATAATCGAAGGTTTTGGCAATGTTAGTTTTATTCTACCAAATGAAATACAAATTCACATAGAAAAGGCTTTGTATTCTAGCAAATCAACTATCTTCTGAGTTTGAAGGATATTCATCTTAATGATTTTCATATTGAAACTACTAGTAAGAATAAAAAAAAATATTCTCATCACTTCAACTAGCTCAGGCTATAAGAAGATATTAAAGAAGTTACCCTCAGTCTCTTCTGGATTATACACTACAAAGATTAAAATAATTGAATCCCATATTATAACCACCATTCCTAAAATCATAGACCCAAAATCTTTTACCTTTTGGCATGAAAGACTTGATCATTCGGAAATAACTACGATGCATCGTATTATAGAATATTATATAGGTCATCGTCTTAGATATCAAAATAACATACCACATAGTGAACTTCCTTGTTTAACATGCTCCTTGAAAAAACTAAATGTTCGACCATCTCATGTTCAACTTCAAACCGAGTCTCCAAATTTCTTAGAAAGAATTCAAGGAGATATTTGTGGGCCCATACATCTATATTCCAACCCTTTTAGATATTTCATGGTTTTAATTGATACTTCAACTAGATGGTCCCATGTTTGTCTACTTTTAACCCAAAACACAACCTTTATAAAATTACTTGCCCAAATAATTAAATTGCGAGCTCAATTTCCTGATCATCCCATTAAATCAATCCGACTAGATAATGTTGCTGAATTTACTTCCACAACTTTCAATGATTATTTTATGTTAGTAGGAGTCTCTGCTGAACACCATGTGGCTCATGTGTATACACAAAATAGTTTAACTGAATCTTTAATTAAGAGACTTCAACTTATTTCTCGTCATTTACTATTAAAGGTTAAGTTACCTACATCTGTTTGCGGTCATGTTATACTTCATGCCGTGAACCTAATAAGAGTTAGATCATCCGCTTATTATAAAGAATCCCCTCATCAATTAGTTCTTTGTCAAATACCCGATAGTTTCCATATTAAGATTTTTAGTAGTTCTGTATATGTTCACATTGTTCCACTACAAAGAAGACTGAGAATCTATGTTGGCTTTGATTAACCGTATATTATAAGATATTAACTGGTGATGTCTTCACTACTCGATATGTTGAATGTCATTTTGAAGAGTCTTTGTTCCCTTCATTAAGGAGAGATAATATTTTGCTTAAATTAAATTCTAAACTATCATGGAATGCAGTAGGATTTACTTCTGTTGATACGCGACTAATCAATGTGAGACTGAGGTTTAAAGAATTATTCATATGCAAAATATTTCTAATCAAATGCTAGATGCATTTAATGATTCTAGACGCATTATGAAATTATATATACCCGCTGTTAATGCTTTAGCGATGGTTGAAATCCCTAAATAAATATCAATTCCTAAAATAATTATTGGTGACTCAAAACCACGCTAGAAGTGTGGTACACCTGTTGGTGCAAAAGATAAAGTATCATGAAAATGGAAAGTAATTGAACTTGCCCTAGAAGTGGTAAGCATTCCAGAAAATGCCCCAGAAGTGGCATTACCTCCTGAAGAGGTACAAGCCCCTGAAGTGGCTATAGTAAAGACCCCTGGAGTCGTGTTACCTCTTGAGAATGATATTTCCCCAGAAGTGGCACATACTTCCATAGAAGCAAAGGTTCTTGAAAATTATGAGATCTCGATAAGTTATGTACATAACGGAAAGTTATTGGTTCGGGGGAGTATTGAGGTTGATGATATATATTCTTTTTTCGTAGCATGTAATATTATTATGAGCTCCGATCCTGAATCACAAAGCGTGGAAGAATGTCGACAAAGAGATGATTGTCCAAAATGAAAATTTATAATTCAGGAAGAATTGGACTCCTTACATAAGAAAAATGTATTTGGACCAGCAGTCCAAACACCAGTTGGCAGCTGGTGTAGTCCCTGTTGGGAATAAGTGGGTATTTGTACGAAAATGAAATGAGAGAAATGAAATTGTGAGATACAAAGTCTGGCTAGTAGCCCAGGGATTCTCTCAAAGACTTGGATTCGATTACCAGGAAACATACTCGTTTGTTATGGATAAAGTACAAAGTCTGGCTAGTAGCCCAGGGATTCTCTCAAAGACTTGGATTCGATTACCAGGAAACATACTCGTTTGTTATGGATAAAGTACAAAGTCTGGCTAGTAGCCCAGGGATTCTCTCAAAGACTTGGATTCGATTACCAGGAAACATACTCGTTTGTTATGGATAAAGTACAAAGTCTGGCTAGTAGCCCAGGGATTCTCTCAAAGACTTGGATTCGATTACCAGGAAACATACTCGTTTGTTATGGATAAAGTTACCTTTCATTTTCTGATGGGTATGTCTTGTACGGAAAAATTAGAAACACATCTTATGGACGTTGTGACAGCCTACCTATATGGATCACTTGATAGTGATATTTATATGAAAATCCCTGAAGGATTAAAGTTAGATGAAACTAAGTATCGACATTTATATTCTGTTAAATTACTACGATCATTATATGATTTAAAATAATCTGGTCGTATATGGTACAATAAACTTAGTGAATATTTATTGAAAGATGGGTATATTAATAATTAAGTGTGTCCATGTGTATTTATTAAAAGTTCATAAACTGATTTTGTTATTATTGTTGTGTATGTGGATGATTTAAATCTTGTCGGTACTTTTAAAGATATTATTAACGCAACTAATTATTTGAAAAATTAGTTTGAAATGAAGGATCTTGGAAAGATAAAATTTTGTCTAGGTATACAGGTGGAGCACTTATCTTCAAGAATACTTGTCCATCAATCAATATATAAGGAAAAGGTTCTTGATATCTTCAGTTCTGATCCAACTAAAAGGTACTGGGATGAAATCAAACATATATTAAGATATCTTCTTGGGACGATTGATCTTGGATTATTCTTTCCAAGAAAATCGAATTCGCAGTTAATTGGATATACGGATGCCATGTCGGATCCTCATTTTGGGCGGTCACAAAAAAATAGGTTATGTATTCACATATTATGGCACTGCTATTTCTTGAAAATCGATGAAATAGACTATGGCAGCAACCTCATCAAATCATGCAGAGTTATTAGAAATTCACGAGGCAAGTAGGGAATGTATTTGGTTGTGATCTGTTATTCAACATAGTTGAGAGTCATGCAGATTATCAAGTATTTAAGATAGTACTATAGTTATGTGTGAGGATAATTATGTGTGCATTAAACAATTAAAAGAAGGATATATCAAAGGAGATCGAACACAGAATATTCTACCAAAATTCTTTTACACTCATGAACTCCAAGGGAATGGCAATATTGTTGTACAACAGGTTCGTTCTTATGACAACCTAGTGGATTTTCTTACAAAGACATTACCTACATCAACATTTGAGAAGTTGAGAAGTAATATCGGGATGTGAAGATTGAATAACTTGCTACATAAAAATATCAAAATATGAGATGTTTTATTCAAGGACATGTTGTACTCTTTTTCCTTCAAGGTTTTTATCCTATTGGATTTTTGCTTGTAAGGTTTTAATGAGACAGTCAAACTCCTGTAATAACTCATATTGACAATTAAGGAGGAGTATTATATAACGTATATGATTGCCAATAATTCGTTGTTAACTAAATAAAAGAATATTAAGACGATATCACAAGTCGGTTACATGTATACTATAAATACTAGCCTTGGTTGATGGTTTATGGATAAATACTGAAAGCAATAAACATGACATAGTTGTTACCTTATCTTTAATACATATATCTATTATACTATTATAAGTGAAATAAGGTTTTGGTTTGGTATAGTAGTTGGTTGATTAACACTTTCTAAAAAAATGTAAAATGTTTTCTAAAAAAAATATACATATTATTTATTTTAAAAAATAATTAATATAAATATATTACGTGAATGTCGAGACTCAACTATCTCATATCTCTACTATACTATTATAAGTGAAACAGAATTTTATTGTTGGTTTTATTATTTTTTTTGGAAATCAAAAGGTGGCATTAAGACTGCAAAGAGAGATACAGAAGGATGAATCCTTACACCTAATCCTAAGCACGATTAGACCAACTTGCCTACTTACCTAAGCTTGACTAAAGACTGAAGGACAAAGAAACCGGACGACTAAGCCTGATAGACAATAACTAAAACACCTGACGTCCTTACAAACTAAGTTAGACTGCACCTCTGTCTCTAATCGCTTCCTCGAATTTAGCCGTTTCCAGCAACACCTCTTCAACATCTATAAGATCAGAAACCGATTGCATAGGGGGATCACTTGCTTCCACAGGGCTGGAGAGAGGACACGTTGGGAATAACCCAACAGACTATGGTTTGGGAGCCAAGTTACTGCCTAAGAAATGATCTAAATTGCCTCTTACTAAATGCTCAAGAATGTCTTTGACTAGTATTCCTGATAATACCATTTCATTCATGTTGAGAATTTTCCTTCCAAAAGTAGGAGATAATTGATAAAGGCACCCACTGTCAAGAATTTCTATTCCCGACTTGGATATGAGACCATCAACATTAAAAGAATATTCCCTAAGCTGCTTACCTTTACCCTTTCTCATTTTTTATGGATTAATCACATCGGGCCCTGTCACAGGATTTATCATATCTTCTAATGATATCATGTAATTGCCAGCCAATGGAGTGGGAGGTGGAGGAGATGCGTCAAGGACTTCACCTGTCCCAAATTTTGGAGAGATTTTGAAATAGAGGAAGGGGGGGAAGTCTCATATGAGGTAGAATTGCAGATTGCCAAAGATGCCCGGAGCTTCTAAAAACGCAGGCATGTTCTCCATACCAAATCTGGCCATATATTTAGTCATCATGTTCAACTCCTCATCGATGCAAGAGACTTTTCTTACCGTGACTTCTTCTTTGAAGTGGTTGGCATGCAAAGTGTTGCATTGACGTAGAATTTCCTCTAGTTCCTCCTTCACAAAGATTTCAGTCTGAAATCTTATAATCTCAAACGTTTCTCTGTTATCCAACTCTAAATGAGTTTTATCCTGCACCAGCCCCACTTGTGCGCCCCACAGGATGGCTTGTAGTTCAGTCATCTCTTTCATTGGACCTAGTGCTCCCCACAACAGCACTCCATCTTCGCCTCTGATTATGACACCTACACCATTGGAATTTCCGTTTGGGAGAGGAGCTTCAACTGTTACGCAGTGCACATTGATTTTGACAAAATCTTTCCCTGGTGGAACCCAAACATACTTCATCGATCTGAATTAAAATTTGAAGACTTGAATAAGAGGGAGATGAGGAGAAAAAGAGAATGAGAGATATGGTGTAGTTGCAAGCAGATTTGTAATATCTATATATAAAAGCTGAGATGAAAATGAGCTGCAAAGCCTCTTCCACTTTCGTGGAGAAAAAATGGCTAACTGTACGTTTCATCATGGAAAGCCTGGACTGCTTGGCATGCAGTACCTGGAGAAATAATTCTTGCACGGGAAAATGGAGATTTAAAATATCGAAGGCGGCTAGCGTGTAGACTTGTATTATCTCAGAGAGACAATTAACTTGTAGTAACTAACATCCCACTTTGCCAAATATTCCTTATGTCTTAAGAAAATGGAAAATGTTCAGCTCAACTTCTCCTCACCGAGTGAACAAAAATAACAAACTGAAAGCTTTATATAAATTGGGCCGAGCCCAATGTATTAACCCACCAACTTGAATTGAGCTCCATAAGACCCCTGAATAAGTTTTACTTAATATTGCATACAGCTACATCAGTTTTTTAGTGAAAAACTGTCAGAAAGGTGTTTGGTAAATTATAAAACTGTTGTGTGGAAAAGCGCTTTTAGTCTAAAAGTTGCTGTTAGCAAAAACATGTCCCCATGCTTTTGGAAAAAACTGCTTTCAGTTTTTGCAGGAAGTAGCTATCAGTTTCATCATCAAACCTTCTCAAAAACATTATTTTTATATATTATATCTCAAAATATGCATAAAACAAAAAAATTATCAAACAGTCATCTGATTTTCCTGACAACACTTGTTCAATCAGCACTTTTTTTTCACAGCACAGCAGTTTTCAACAGCACTCCCGAATGGAACCTATCAGTAGATAATTTGTGGCTAAGAATCAACTTAATGACGTATAAAATCGCCCCTACTTCCGCCTCCCAATTGTTATAAACATAAGATGGGCCTAAAAATACATGGATAAGCACCATCCACCGAACAGATAAAATTGCCTAGAATTTTTTATAGTCCCAAAATTCTTTATTGAACTGACTAGTGTGCAATTTAAAGGCTCCAGTGGGGTTCGATTTCCACAAGGGGTCATCAACAAAATTAATAAGATTGCTAGCTTTCCCCCATGTACTGACTCTAGTGAAAATGAGGAATTCGAATGACTGCCTGTTCATGCGAGTCTGACTGAAAGTTATTTCATTTCTTGCAAGCCATATCGTCCAAACTATACTAGAGATTACCAGTTTCCAAATAGATTGTAAGCTAGAATCATTCTGAAGCCTGAATAGAGAGGAGAGAGAAAAGGATTTAATTTTGAAGAGATTATTAGACATACACTACCAGCTACCCACAAACTCTCATGTTGTGCGCGCTAAATTACATTCCCATAACAGGAGATTGATGTTTTCCTCCGCCTGCCCACATCAGGACAACAAGGAGTCACAGAAGGAATCCGTTTTCTTAGGAAACATCGGGTGGAAAGGATTTGCCATTGAATTTTCCAGAGAAATACTTTGATTTCTCTGAGGGGCATAGACGTTGAAGCACACAAACAGAGTACTTGAAATTTTGCAGGAGCCATGAATCCAAAGTCAATGCCTCATTCTTATTGAAGAAGTGTCAGTTAAAATTTCAGAATTCCAAGCCGATAAAATACCCCCTGATAGACCTTGCGGTGGGACTTCACACCACCCCGGGTCACTCCTTAAACCCAGTTTGTTTATTGCTTTCTCATCCCATTGAATACATTTTGTCTCCTGAATGCATAACAGTGAATCTTTAGCTTCATTAACTACCACTCTTATATTCTGCTTGTTTGTGCTTTTAGAAGCCCCCTGATGTTCCAACTAACAATAGATTGTAATTCCATAAGAAACTGAACATTGATTGAAGAAGCTATAAGTACTTACAGTGCCAACCATTCCCTTATAAACCCAAGGGAAGTATCCTTGTCATTATCTACTATTAAACCCATATTCATCCCTATTTCAAAAATGACTTCTACGTCGTCGATTATTACTTCCTTCAGGCAATGAGAAATCATTCGTAGGCTCTGGTTTTTCTTCTTCCCCCTCTTTCTCGGTACCCTAAAAGCCTTGCTGATCTTATTTACTGGAGTTTTCCTTGGTCTTCCTCTGTTACTCCTCACTCTCAGGCTTTTCAAGTCCTTTAATACCGATAATTGAGACGAGCACATGATCTTCAAATCATCCCCGATGCTAGCTAGCTATCTTCCAGAACTGCGGACAAACTTGAATTTTTTGTACGAGTGGTTGAATTTTCCTCACTTGAACTCACTCTCGGGCACCAGTTTCACTTTTGTTCTGTATTGACAATGTCCTTCTGAACATTAAAAGCATTCTCTGATAGGGTACCATTCTGAGAATCATCTGATAAAATTGTCATATGCTCTGTCATATTCATTTCCTGTGAGTTATTTTCCTCGTATGGTCTTTCTACTTGACCCCTCATCATTCTCCCATTTATTTCATCTTTTTCGGTCCCTTCTTTTCTTTTCGGTGTAACAGTTTGATTGGTTAACACTTTCTTAAAAAATTTAAAATGTTTTCTAAGAAAAAGAATCATACATATTATTTATTTAAAAAAATAATTAATATAAATATATTACGTGATATGTCGAGACTCAACTATCTTCTATTTATAGAATTCGATTTCTCCCCACTGAAACTCTTTAATTCATTTAAAATAACAATCAATTGATTAAATCTCATTAATGATATAATATTATTATTTTTTTATCTATATTAAATTTTATTAAAATTATATACTAAATATAATCTAAGCATTTCAAATTAATTACTTTAAACTATCAAATTTATTTAAAATTGCACTCCTAATCGAATCTTACAAATATTATTACTAATGTATCTATTTTCATTTTTAAAATAACAAACTAATTAATTAAATATATTATTATTCTTTTATCTATATAAATTTTATATCAAATACAATCTAAATATATTAATTTAATCACCGCTTAAATTATTCAATTCACTTAAAATATATTTAAAAAATTTTAAAAATCCGTGCTAGCATTGGTTATAGCTAAGACATACTTATGTAACAAAGTAAACAGTCATTCCCTATCAAAGTAAACATTCATTCCCTAACTCACACACAGGGTGAGGGGAATATCGGTGTGGGGTAAAAATTTTACAGTAATTAAAAAATATATAAATTTATTAAATTTCAGTGGTAAAATTTATTATTATAAATATTTTTCTAAAATATATATATAAACCGGTCTAAATTAAATTTCTTTTGATTAAAAATAAATATTTGAAAAACTTTTTTTTGTTTATATAACGAATATGTATTAGGGCCCTTCTTTTTCCTATCCAATACAATTTCTCTCTCATTCTAATAATTACCTATCCTCTTCATTTTTCAATTAATTTTACGTTATATACAGTAATAGACTTACAAAATTTTATTAATAGAAATTACAGTAGCCCGCAGCCTTCGGTACAAAAAATCAAATTCTCATTGTAATTTATAGTTTTTTTACACATATTGAAAAAAAAATCCATAAGTAAAAGGCACCTTAATTTAAGTTTGAATTTTTCAAACAAAATTGCAAAAATATATTTTGTTTTTTTATCTTGCAAAAAGTATGAATTTTTGAAAATTATGTTTTACAAGCCAACCCTATCAAAATCATGTAACTACAACTCATTTTATAAGAAATGTAAAAAAAGAAGTACATATTATTGTAAACCATATTTTTATAAATATTTTTAAAAAGATGATATAATCATAAATAAATTTACAAAAGATAATATTTTTATTAATTTTCGTAAAAATTATAGTAAAATATAGAAGCAATTAGCCCAATATTGATAAATTATATATTGTTTCAAAAATAAACACATTGAATCCGCAGTAGCACTGGCTAAATCCAACATTAATTGATGAATTATCCGGGTTCAACTCCCGGCTGCGGAATTATTCTTTTTGTGCCTTGAGATTATTCTTTAACAATTCAGCATACATATGAGTATTCTTTCTACTTCAATCTTCAATTTAAAATACAGTTTGGTTGTCATATATAGTTTGTATAATATATTTATGTAAATAATTAATTGCCAATTAAATTTTATTATCATTCGAGTTTTTAAAGTTATATTGAACATTATTCTACTTAAAGTAAATTCAGCGGTTGGTTTCAATTCTTTAAATACACAAGTGTCAAGTGTGACTTTAAGATTTAAGTGTTTGATCATGAAAGTTTTAAATAAAAATTCAGCAGAATAGAAATATTATATTTAATAATTCCTTAAATATCTGTTTATTAAATTAAATTAAATTATAGATACCTCCATTCCATCTTCTAAATTTTTATAGCCATTATTTAAAATCATCCATGTCATTAAACTTAACCCTACACATACATATATACTTACATATTGTATATTATATTATATATATATATATGTATTATAATTCTTATTTTATACTAAGTGCAACATTTTTAGGGACGGAGGGAGTATTTAATATTTTTAATTTTATATAATATAATGTGTAAAAATATTATTTTATTATTAACAAAATTTATTAATTACTTATATAATTATTTTAACATACATTGCATATTTATAAAAATACTAATAATCTAATATAATCTAATATAATTTAATTATATATTTTATAATATATAAAAGTAGTGTTAATTTTTTTGTCATATTTAAATATGTTATTATATTTTAAATTGTAATATATATTAAATTATTATTATATTAAATATCTCTTCAATAAATGTATATTATATTTTCAATTGTATTGAATAAAATATTAACTAAATTTATTTTAACTTATAAAATTTTCATATATATATATATATATATATAAACCTTCTTCTCTGGGTTGGACTGAAGTCGGGCTCGGTTGAGCTTTAGAAGTGTTTGGGACAAACTCGAGGTACTTGAAATGGAATATCCGGTGGAGATTGGATCTCCGAGGATTCCTCTAGCATGAAAGTAAGTTTCCGGTCAAATGTTAGAGAGAAAGTTCCAAAGAGAAGGGAGAGTTTATCATGTGTCTTGGTGTGTGTGTTTTCGAACATTTTCTTTGTTGGTGATGGATGAATATTTATAGAGGAAGGTGCACATGTCTTGCATCCTCTTCCAGGGAACTGGTCATGATGGGATGAGATTGGTAGTCGTTGATGTCAAATTGGTATTAGATTGTCTTGTGCTTGGGCCTCCTTGTCCGGATTTGGACTGGGCCCATTTGATCAAGTTTATTACTGTTGGAGTACAAACTATTACAGATTTAACAAATTTTAGATAATTATAATTTAACTAACCATATTAGTTATTATGGTTGAAGATAAGCTATGCATATCTTCAATAACCATGTTTGGAAATCCTTACTCGTGTGCAGAGACAATTAGGAGGGAACATGATTTGATTCGGTTAAATTTTATAATAAAAATAAAATAAAATTATATATTTTTAATTTTGAAAATTAAAAATCACAATTAAATTAGTAATTTAATTTTGGTTTCAAAATTTTCAATTCAATTATTATTTATTCAATTTCAATTACAAAATTGACTAGCATAAAAAATGAGAGAAAGAATAATATTACAGAGGGAATAATGAGTTGAGTTGTGTTGTATATTTATGCATTAGAAGTTGTTACTGTTTGTTTTCATTTACTCCTCCCGTTTTTTATAAACCGTTTTGACTTTTAACACATATTTTTAAGTGTTTTAATTGTATAGTAAAAAATATGATTTTTAAATTATTTTTTTTTGAATTAAAATATGTAATGTATATTTTTATTCAAAAAATAATAATTTTTACTATACAATCAAAACACTTAAAAGTATATGTTAAAAGTCAAAGACTTATTAAAAAAAAAAGGAATACTATTCTTGTCAAAATCTCTACTCCAGATGTTGAGTTGACGGAAAAAACATGTTGACTTAAGATCAACATACAGTAGTTGCGTGCTAAATCAACGTATTGCGTGGCATCTATCTATTCACTATTATGAATTTATGATCATCAAATTCTTAATGTTAAAAATGGTGTCTTACATTGAAATTTAAGTAAGTTAAAAAAAATCATTACAACGTCTTAGTGATTCTTTGAGTTATTAGGACACTGTATTCCTTTCATATTTTTAGTGAACTTCTGGCTTTGTCATAACTTATATTTTATAATAAATTATTACAAACACACTCTTTCTTTTTATTATATATTATATTTTAATAATGAAATGTATTTTTAATATTAAAATATCAAATATGCAATGAGTATAAGGAATATTGTTGAAGATGAAATTAATTAATCATATCTTATGATAGTCTATAATTCATTTCTAAGCCCATGTATATCCTGGGCCCAAGAATGGAGGCTCAATCAGTGTACCCTGAGCCAAGGATGAAGGCTCAATCAGTGTACCCTGAACCCAACGATGAAAGCTTAATCACAACTTTAGCATGAGGGCTCAGGTCGTCTGACGGCACACAGGGAAAAAGACAAGTCAAGGCAAGAAGAACATTAATTCAGTCATACACCTATCTCGACCGTGCAGAATTAAAGGAGGGCTAGTATTAAAGGTACAACCCCTAGACCTTAGAAGTTTAACCTATAAAAAGAATAAGATGAAATGGTTTAAAGGTTACGCACACTTTTATTGTACACACATATATACATACACTTTGAAGAGAACTATCTCTCCTTCTTCTCCAAAATCAGGGCTGGTGATTAAGCTATGCAAACAGCCCATCAGCACATGCCCCCAATATTGAAGGGACCCCATTATTTATATTCATAATATTATTTAAAAATATTTACTTGTAATTTTTTTCTGAAAACATATTGTTTTTAATTTAGATATTTAATTATTTAAAAAATTTCTTAGTGAATAATTTTTTATATAAAATTTTATTTCTTCTCAATTTTTAAAAAAGAAATTATTAATAATTAATGCAATATATAAAGAATGTTTTTGAAAATTAAGATTTCTAAATAATAAAATTAAATGTTTTAAATATTTATACACACCATATAGTTATATAAATAAATATAATATTTACAAATGTATAATTATTATATAATTTCTACATATTTTAAATAATAAAAATAAATTATTTGAATTTGCACAATGCTTCCAAAATTATTGTGCAGGGCCTGTCCAAAACCTACTATTATTCTCACGCCCGAGGTTTCAGGGCAACCATACTCCTCCGACATTGTTTTGTACGCTCCCAACCTCATAACTTATATTTTATAATAAATTATTATAAACACACTCTTTCTTTTTATTATATATTATATTTTAATAATGAAATGTATTTTTAATATTAAAATATCAAATATGCAATGATTATAAGGAATATTGTTGAAGATGAAATTAATTAATCATATCTTATGATAGTCTATAATTCATTTCTAAGCCCATGTATATCCTGGGCCCAAGAATGGAGGCTCAATCAGTGTACCCTGAGCCAAGGATGAAGGCCCAATCAGTGTATCCTGAACCCAACGATGAAAGCTTAATCACAACTTTAGCATGAGGGCTCAGGTCGTCTGACGGCACACAGGGAAAAAGACAAGTCAAGGCAAGAAGAACATTAATTCAGTCATACACCTATCTCGACCGTGCAGAATTAAAGGAGCGATAGTATTAAAAGTACAATCCCTAGACCTTAGAAGTTTAACCTATAAAAAGAATAAGATAAAAGGGTTTAAAGGTTACGCACATTTTCATTATACACACATATATACATACACTTTGAAGAGAACTATCTCTCCTTCTTCTCCAAAACCAGGGCTGGTGATTAAGCTATGCAAACAGCCCATCAGCACATGCCCCCAATATTGAAGGGACCCCATTATTTATATTCATAATATTATTTAAAAATATTTACTTGTAATTTTTTTCTGAAAACATATTGTTTTTAATTTAGATATTTAATTATTTAAAAAATTTCTTAGTGAATAATTTTTTATATAAAATTTTATTTCTTCTCAATTTTTAAAAAAGAAATTATTAATAATTAATGCAATATATAAAGAATGTTTTTGAAAATTAAGATTTCTAAATAATAAAATTAAATGTTTTAAATATTTATACACACCATATAGTTATATAAATAAATATAATATTTACAAATGTATAATTATTATATAATTTCTACATATTTTAAATAATAAAAATAAATTATTTGAATTTGCACAGTGCTTCCAAAATTATTGTGCAGGGCCTGTCTAAAACCTACTATTATTCTCACGCCCGAGATTTCAGGGCAACCATACTCCTCCGACATTGTTTTGTACGCTCCCAACCTCACAGCAAACCGCACCGAAGCTTAAAAGATTTATCATCCTAAGTTACTAATATCTAATTTTTTATATTATATTTAAAAAATGAGTTAAGACGTTATTAAATTTGGCATAACAAACCAATATATTTTGAAAAGTAGAAAAGTGATCGGGGTCCGTTGGGTTTCCGAACCATTAGAAGAAAGACATGAGCTGATTCAGCATCTGCTAATGCTTTATTTTTCCGTCTCAACGTGATGTGGCTTAATCGCTATTGGTTTTCTCAGTCTTTGTTTCAACGGATTATGATGCTTCAGCCTCATCTTCCTATTTTGAACATCTTTCTAGCCGACCTCCCTGGATATTAGGATCCGGGATGAGAAGGTGACTCTCAACTTAAATTCCGGAGATACTTGCTTATTTTCATAAAAATATAGGTAAAAATATACTTTTTTTAAATAAGTATTTAATTTTCAAAAATAATTTTAGTTATTATTTTATTTTTTAGAAATAAATACTTATTTTTAAAAAAAATACGTAAATATATACTTTTCTCCGGAAATAAGTACTTATTTTTCTTGAAATAAATTTAGACAAACACCCCATTTTATTTCTCTTTTTTAAATAATTATTATTATCATGTTTTAATACATTTTTATATAAAGTTTTTTAAAATCACCCTTATACTCTTCTTTTTAATATTTAACTTTATAACTAATCTCATTATTCGAGCACGAGTTTGAACTAAGCTTACCTTCTTGATTCGACTCGGACTCATCTTGTGATTTTTATAAAATAAAGACTTATTTACAAAGTTATAAGTCAACTTATTAAAAAATATATTATCATTTAATGCAATTAAAATGCATGATATATTTTAGAAAACCAACTAGGGAGTATAGTACTACAAGAAGTATAATAAATATGTATATGTTAAATAAAATTTTATTTATTATATCAAAAGTTCAAATTATAAGTAATCAAATTTTAATTACATTCAAATTATATACATATCAACATTAAATGTAATTCTATTTATTATAATATGAATCTAAATAAGTATAAAAAATACGTATATATTAAATAAAATTATACTTATTCAGACTTTGAACAGTTTAATATATATATATTTACAAACTTAAAGTATATAATATATTTGAAAATTTATATAGAGAAATATACTATTCTACCTTATAATTTGTGCAAAATACGGATGTTATTAATAAATTATATATTAATTATTTTATATAATTTAAATATTTATTTTACTGTAATAATTTTTTATTATTATTAATTTTTCCTATATTTTTCTATACAATCTTTTATATATATTATTATTATTATTATATTAATTACTTTTTTTGATTTTAATATTTATAAAATTTATATAATAAGTTATAATTTTAAATAAATTAAGGAATTTGAATGATAATAAAGTTGAGTTAAATGTGAGTACACCTATATTAAATAAAAATTATATTAAAAGTAGAATTTTTAAAATAGAAAAGATAAGTTATAGTTTAGATGTATAATATTACCCGTGAAAAGTTGTATATGACCGACCCAACATTTGCATGTTCGACTTTAATAATATAATATAAATCTATACTATCTATACTATATTATAATAACAAAAGTTTTTTTTTTGAAACAGTGAGGTGAATAATAGAAAAGATCTTAATTATCCAATTTAGGTGAACCATAGAAACGATCATAACCATTCAATTTTAATAAAATTTAATTTTAAAAAAATATATATCATACATACAACTCTATTTCTGATAGTCATCCTTTTATACAATTACTCACGAATAATATTATATTATATTTAAATTATATTTTATATTTTAAAAATCTATATTACCTACAATTTTATTTTTTAAGCCCAATTATATATTTATTATAACACGGGTCCAAATTATAATATATTTATATTAAATAGAATATATTTATTTACAATAAGAAAATATATAATATTAACATAAATTTTTTATATTATAAAATTTTATATTAAATATCAATAAAAATATCAATAAAAAATCAATTTACTTAAATATTAGCTATTCGCATGAGTTATAAACTTGTATATAATAAATTATTTAGTTCAGTCAAATTCCAAAACTGAAATCAATTTTTTTTCTTTTTATCGCGTAACTTGACTAATCTAATTAACTAATCTGACTAACCTAAATTTGTCGTGGAACTAAATTATATACGGTAACATTTCGGTCTCTCAATTTTTCAATTTTTATAAATTTTTATCGATTTTAAATGGGTTTAAAATTGAAACAGTTTAAAATTTTCAGTACTTCCGTTTCAATTTTATCGCCGACCCCGAGAAAACTGTAATAGCACCATGCAAAACCCTGTATGCATGTCCGTAGATTCTTGTTGCTTTTCTCCTCTCTTATAGTAGTAAAACTTGTTTTTGGACTCAGCAACTCTATTTCACTAATAAATATTTTATTTGATTTCCTTTTACATATAGTTAATGACTATAAATACATGTAACAAGTGACAACTGCGCACTCTGCACTCACTCTCAGCCACCCATCTTCATTTTTTTCTTTGAAAAGCTTAAACTTCATTTTCAAAGCCAAAGAAAAGTTAGACCATCACTCTTGCAAGTCTCAAAAGCTTTCCCAGATAATTGTAATATTATTCTGTTAAGTGGATCACCAGATTAACAAAGGTATGTTAATAAATCACTTGTTTTCATTGTTCCATGATGATGGNAAGTGGATCACCAGATTAACAAAGGTATGTTAATAAATCACTTGTTTTCATTGTTCCATGATGATGGTGATGATGATTCTCTACTTAAACCCGTTTTCTTGCATGGGTTTTCTGGTTTATTACATCTAGTGTTCGTGCTTGTTATATTATTATCATGGGTATGCAACAAATTTAGGAGATCTTCTGATAGTCGAAAACAAGGCTTTGTGAGAGATGTTACTAGCT
>QRFB01019884.1:0-19208 GCA_008931105.1 Oenanthe javanica
TGATTTTTTCATTGAGTTGGGAATAGTTGTGTTCCTTGGAATAACTACAGACATGAGTTCACCCCCAACTTTAATCCTAAGAGACAGAGGAGTAACATCAACCAGCACCAAGTTCTTGATCTTTTTATTACCCTCTCCACTTAATATAGCAGCTTCGACAGCTGCACCATAAGCAACGGCCTCATCAGGATTTATGTTCTTGCAAAGCTCTTTCCCATAAAAAACTGTTGCAAAAGCTCTTGTACTTTTGGAATTCTAGAAGAACCACCCACAAGAACAACATCATGGACCCTACTCTTGTCCACCTCTGCATCTTTCAAACACTCCTTTACTCCACACAACTTCTAAACAGGTCCATGTTTAAATCCTCAAATCTAGAACGACTGATTTTTGAGCAGTAGTCAATTCCCTCAAACAAAGAATCTACATCAATAGTTGACATAGTATTATGAGACAGAAACCTCTTTGCCTTTTCACAAGCGTTTCTCAATCTTCTTAATGATTTAGCATTTCGACTGATCTCTTTTCTGTGCTTAGTTTTGAAATCCTCAACACAAAAGTTTAGTAGACGATTGTCAAAATCCTCACCTCCAAGGTGAGTGTCACTAGCAGTAGCTAGTACTTCAATATTATCCTTCTTAATTTTGAGAAGAGAAACATCAAAAGTGCCCCCACCAAGATAAAAAATAAGGACAATTTTCTCCCCTGCCAAACTACTTGTAAGCTCCTTGTCAAGACCATATGCAACTGCAGCAGCTGTAGGGTTAACAAGTATACGTAGAACATTAAGACCTGCTATGGTTGCTGCATCTTTTGTAGCCTGCCGCTGTGAATCATTAAAGTGTGCAGGGACGGTGACAACCGCATTCTTTATATTACTTCCCAGATAGTCTTCCGCAATTTCTTTCATCTTACTGAGAACCATTGAAGAAAACTCCTCAGGCAAGAATTGTTTCTCCACACCTTTATAATTCACAACAATCTTGGGGTTTTTAGCTTGGTCACCAATTACCTTAAAAGGCCAAACGTTCATGTCACTTTTGACAGTCGAATCCGTGACTCTCCCTCCAATCAACCTTTTAGCATCTGTGTACACAGATATTATTAAAATCAATAAAACATGTAGAATTTACTCTTTTATTTCGTCTAGCAAAGATAAATAGACAATTTCAAGCGTCTGTCCCAGTGGTTTTTTTTTCTTTGTGGTTTCCTCTAGCAAAGATAAACAAGTAAAATAATCTTAAAAGGTGCGTGAAAGTTGGTCCGGGACACCCAGTATATCAAAAAAAAATGTAAAATAATCTTAGGAGGGTGGTCCTGGCGATTGATGTAACCATCACTCCAGATAGAATTAACACTAGGTTTTTTATGTGAATGCATCCGCTGCAGGCTAGCTAGGGGCGGAGTGATGGTTGTGAACAATCGCTTGTTCTGGACCAAAACTGATCAAAACTAAACACAATCATATAAAACTTCAAACAGATAACTAAATAAATAACATGCATATATTAGTACCAAATATAGTGTTGACAGGATTACGAGCGGCTTGGTTTTTGGCAGCCTCGCCGATGAAACGCTCTGTATCAGTGAAAGCAACACATGATGGTGTGGTTCTGTTACCCAGATCATTTGCAATGATTTCAACTCGACCATGTTGCCAAAATCCAACACATGAGTACGTTGTCCCCAGATCTATGCCAACAGCTAAACCATTATTTTTCGACATCTTTACATGCAACTTAGAATACTAGTTCATTCAACTTTCTGGGCAACAGTTGTTTTGATAACTACTCAATTTTTAAAACAAAGTCTGCTTGATAAACATAAACAACTCATTATTAGGGCTTCCAAAAAAATTCACAATACCATATTGTAACACACCTTTCCCGATATGAGACGAGGGGTTACTTCCAAACCATAAACTTGTATATAGAGTACTAAAATCCACCTTATAATAAATAAATAGGTCCAACAATGCCTTCCAAAATAATAATAAAACCTCCAAAATAATTCAAAATGATAAATACGAATAAATCCAAAATCTCTAATAATGAAAATGACTAAAATAATCTGAGAAGTTCAAATATCCTAATAAATGAAGTAAGGGTGGCTCTCCATCACACAGCCCAAGATCCCCCTAAGTACCTGCCAGAAAAAAGAATACGGCATGAGCCAAATGCCCAGTACAGATTGGAATACAGTTTTATAAAACAGAAAGAAGATATATATTTTGACAGTTATAAATAAACATTAATTTTTAAAACAAGGCTGAAGCAAAGAGGGGTTAGGACATTTCATACCGATACAGAACAGATAACAGATACACACATCATAGGGTACCTAATGCGTGCAACAAACCGGACAACGTGTACGGCATATACAACGTCACCGTCAAATATCAAATCACAAATCAAATCAGACTCTGGGTGCACCCACGTATCCTCAAACAAATATCAAAATGGCCAAAGCTCACCACCTGAGCTAACAGAAGGATACGCCGTGACTAATCACACTGCCACGGAAGTGTCATGCCACTGGTGCCGCAATGACATGGCTGTAGTACCCCTACAGCTGGTTAAATCGGTATACCCTATATCACTCTAAGGGTTCAAGTAAAATAATTTTCACAATTTTAAAATCACCTGAGCAGATATTTCAAATACTCTACGCATATATGTAACATATATAATTTTCAAAAATCGCAGAGATAAATATTTAAATATTTCGAAAACAGACTTCAAAATAATTTCTGCACGATTAAAACGAATAATAACGGAAGGAACAGATTTATGAACAGAATGAATTAAATATAACTAATCCTAAAAAGAGTCGCACTGAAGAGAAAGGGGACGAAATCCGTACCTCAAAAATAGCAATCACAAACACTAACGATATCCGCAATTGACCCGTTAAACACCCGACCCTCGATCTAATTACCAAAAATATAAATAATAATTATAATGTGCTATTGACGAAGCTACAGGAAGGGATCACTAGTTCAGTATATTCAAGTATTAACAATCGTGCACTTTACTAATCAAATATGCCGCAGACCATGTTACTACCTCACTTACATATGCAACCTAGTAATACAAATTGATTTTTTTTTATACAGAACACTAAACAAAGGTCTGTAATACTCCATTAATCTAAAACGCATGTCATATTTTAATGCCATTAAAATCCTTATAACAATAACTTAAAATAATTTATCTATGTTGTACATATAACTCACAGCAATATATTATCTCTCAAAAGTCATGTCTTGATGCTCAGGGAATGATTAAACTATATGCATCAATGTCGATTTACAAGAGCAATTAACAATAATAAATATAATCCTCAAACCTGATTTACGTTAAGAGTTTAAGTGATTGGTCTCTCTTTTTTGCTCCTCTGCTCATCTTCCTTGTTGCGGCTCTCCACAAATAGATCGTCTTTTAGGGTTTTAATAATATACCTCAAATATATTTATATAGACTCATTAATTAATATCTTATTTCTAATCAAATTACTAATTTAATACCCAATTCTATTTCTAATCAAATTTTATTAAAAACTATTATTAACTATTATATTATTATTATTATTATTACAATTATTTAAATAAATAAATTACGGATATTACACATATACCTGTTTGATATATGAAATAAAAAGAATATTATCCATGTTCAAAATAGACAGAATATTATTCATATTCGGATACAATTATCAATATTAACATATCCGTATTTGATAATATTTAAATTTGAAAATAAATATATATACTTAAAAATAGAATATATATTATTATGTTTAATTTGTAACATATATATATATATATATATATATATATATTGTTTAAAAAATATTTTTTTAAGATATATATAATTGGGTGACGCTCTAGGGAGGAACATTTTATATAGAGATCCGGAAAGAACCATTTGATTCTAACGTAAAATATCGTAAATAACTTTAAAATTAATTCATATTTATGATTAATAACGAATAAATTTTGATTGTAATGTAACATATAATATAATATCCCCCAATTATTTATTAAGTTAAAATATTAGTGGTTTATTAATTATATATTTTATTATTTTTATTTTTTAAATTGAAAGATATAGTTATAGAGTTCTAATCATATTTTAGAAAATATGTGATAAAGGGGTGAGATGAGATTGTATTTGCTTAAGTTTAGGAAATAGATGAGTTATCATCTGAATAAATAGGATTACAACGTAAACATTAGTACCCACACTTTTATTTTATAACTCATATACATGGAGAGAAGAAGAAGTCGCAGCAACGAGTTTTAAGTTATAGTTGGAAGAAAAGAAGACACGGGTACTAAGAGCAACAATAGTTTAAGAATGTTGATATAACCAGAGGCTAAATTACATTAGATTCGTAAACCAACAAAAAAGCTAGGAATCCTTTGGAGAAGTGCTGAACCTCCCGTCCTAAACATCATTCCCCATGTTCCTTAAATTTCCTAAATAAATTTACCAAAATTTATTCCTCCACTTGAAACTTTTATTGCTTCATTAGGGAACATGATCATGTTAGGACCAGTACACAATGCTTAACAGAATGTGTAAAGCATATATAGATCAACTACCCAAGTACAAAAGTAGCAGAATCCCAGACAACTTCCATGACATAAACCTTTGTTTGTACCTTGACAATGCAGATGCCGAAGCTCGTAAAGATCTGAAGCCAAAACATCAGTGCAACTAAGGATTAGAAATTTTTATTGCAAAACAGCAAAAGTACCGATTGCTGAAGTGCACATACTCAAGACTTACTCAGATGTAGAGTAAGCACATTTTCCATAACCTGCGGTTAAGAAGAAACGATTAATGAGTGGAATTAGAATATCCTGTGTTCCAGAATATAAAAGTAGAATGTATGTTCTTGTGTTAAAGTGCAAGGTTTCCCCCATATCAACTGTAGAACACTATTTAACATTGGTTCAAATAAAATTTTGAGAGTATTGAGATTCTTGGCAGTCGAAATGAAGATCGTTAGGCCAAAATGGCTTTAAAATTATTTCAAGTTATGAATGAGGTCTTGTCTACTGCTGAGCCGCTTTTTTCTGAAGTTCATGATCAAGTAAATTAAAGTTGTAATTACTGGACTTCAAAATTAACACACACAAAACTTAGAGAGAAAAAGAGGATTCCTTACTTGGGTTTCTCTTGGTTAAGGTGGCTGTTCCTCCAAAATTACAGGCGATATCAGAATTCCCATTTTGTTGGTAATAGCTGTTGAAAGCAAAAGAGGCATGGGACAAAAGTGTATTGGGTTCAAAGCATGGACCGCCAGATTTAATCGGACCACAATCAGTCTTTCCCATGCCGCAAGCCCAGTCTAATGCATCCTGTAGATCTCCTTGGGAGACACCAGGCCGCGCAACACACCAGCTTTTTCCATCAAGGAATGTTGTGTTGCCTTCTGGTGGTGATAGAACTGGTTGATAGTTGGTTATATCAGCTTTTTCCTGAACAGGCACCAACTCTACTGCATCAACTAGAAATCAAAATATGACAAAAAGAACATGTTATAGCTTTATGTTATATACCAATAATATGAGGATTTTTAAAATTGCAAAACTATTATCAAATTTCAAATGGGGATTGTTTATGCCGTTATATTCAACCTGGCTACGCTCAATCTGATAAAAATGCATAACAAGAAAACCAAAAGACTATAGTAAAAGCAACCCATTTGGACATTACATTATCCATCTCAAAGTTCTTGAAATCAAAGAGGAGTTCTATTCATGTCATAAGAGTAGAATTAAAAATCAAATTCATGTAACATTAACTTAAAGGAAGTCTACTTAACATTATAACAAAAATTTAAACACAGAAACAGCACTATAGCCTATGGGTTACAACAATTTACATTCTGGGCAATGTAAAATACCTCTGGGAATGCTTATGAACATGTTACAGTAAGCTAACATCTTAACTTTGAAATCGAAACAACTTGAAAATTAATGCAAAACAGCAAAAGACAGATAATAGATTACTCTTATTGATATAGTTTTATGATTAAAATGCCGTATCTAGCTAGTAGCACAAGGCTCTCACATCAACAATTGTTGGTGAGGTCTCTACATATGCAGTAGCCCTACTCTTATAATTTATAATGAGCGCGTTTTTAATGGTTTGAACCGATAAATTAGCAGATGGGTGTAGTTTTAGTCTTACTAACATAAATTTATCCTTTTAGTAACTTTACTACAAGTAGCATAAGATACAATAAGGAAGCAAAGCACCTTATGATCTCTTCTTTTTTGTTTCTAGAAAACTTTTACATTCGTATGTGTCTCCGATCCCTTTCTTCCTGTTAAAGCAACAAGAACAGTACCTTAATTTTTTCGATTCTGTTTTATACCTCCAGTTTGGTTCTCAGGAGTAGCCATACAGAAAAAACATAGTTTCCAGATTATCAGCAAACACAGAACACTAACATAACTAATTATAGAGAACTGAAACCAGAGACTTGATAGTTGATACTATGTTTCAAAATGTTTATCAACTTAACTATCTAGGTGATTTTCTCTTAATATTTGCAATAATAATAATAATAATGGGAGCAGCTCGAGTATAGGTTGCGAAAAGCAAGAAAACAAAGTATGAGTTTAGAACTCAGTAGCTTAAAAAATTTTTTGCAACATATACATACTGAAAACCAGTAATGAACGTCATCTAAACATCAGTAAGCATGCAAGCACAAAAATTAGAGAATTTTTCTAAGAAAAACATGCAAATGCTATCGAAACAGAAACATCAATCAACGTGCTAAAAGAAATCATAATTGTCATAGCAGGCTAATCCAAAACATTCTAGTACAATGCACAGACCCGGAGATTATTTCCATGATTTCGAACCAAGCATGTCGTTGGAAACATTTTTACTCAACTAATACTATGGTACAGAAAAATAGCACCACAAGAAAGAGAGTTTTACATACCCAAATAGCACTTCATGACTACAAGGCTGATAACAATCCATAGCTTATTTTTCTTCATCATGTCTCGAACACTCTTCAACTTCTTAGAACTATAAGTTAACTCCTCTTTTTCTCTCTAGTATAAAGTGAGTTTAAGGACAAGTGTAATGAGTAATGACACTTTTAAATACACAAAAGAGTAAATGAAGAATCAACCGTTTCTTCAGACAAAATTTTCTTTTTATGTTTTTCTACTTATTTATTTCCCATCTTTCTTGATCTTTTAGGACCATTATATATACTTTGAGTATCTATTCTTGTGATCACTAGGAAGCTATGAGGTACTTGACATGGACGAGACTTGTAGAGGTGGATTTCATACAGAAAATTATTTATTTATAGATATAATTGTACTTCAATCTCATAAATAATAATTCAGTGTATAACTGAAGTTTTATATGCTGTTCAGTATTTTACTAGTCACCTATTTTTCAGTTTATCCTTGTCCATGCTGATTTATGGGGATGATTCATATGAGGACATTTTACCGCACTCTTAAAAAGTGCACAGTAATTGTTCTGCATCTTTATTTTTTACGTTATATTGTGCTCGTTTCGGGTTCCTTAAATTTAAAATAAGTAACTTATTTTATTTTTATTTTTACATATTTTCATATTTTCATATTTTTTTAAGATAAATATTTATTTTAGAATTTTAAAATCAAATATTATCTTCAAAATAAAAAATAAGTTACTTATTTTCAGAAAAAGTACATACATACCTATCTTTTTCCGAAAATAAGGGCTTATTTCTGGGGAAAAATGGATTGCAAACAGGGCAATTGTAGTGTGCTTTTTTAAGAGTGCAGAACAATTGTTCTCTTTATTCCCACACTAAAATGTGTTATGTTATAGTATAAAGTATATTCTTGAGGGCCATCTTCACACTGAAGGGTATTTGGTACTGTTTAGGTGTAGCCCAGTTTGATATGTCTTGGGCCTTGAGGAAATGATATATGAAGCAACTACTTCAAGCTTATAACAAGAAGAAGAAAAATAAAAATCTTTAAGTTATATGGACTTTTTTTTTAAACCCTCATGATATTCTATAATTAGATAAATAATATTAATATTAATTGTGTAATGTAACATTTAAAATATTATTACGTATTGAATAGTGCATATTTCTATAAATATTTTCTTCTTTTTTTAGGTGAAAATAGTTCTTTAAATATTGAATATATTATTGACCAGAAAACTATTAATAAATAATGTAATCCACTCATAGTATAAATTTTGAAGTGGTCCTAATATAATCATTAACATATTACCCAGTGCCGAAATTGAAGAATTAAATTAAACTAAACTGCATTACATAATTTTCGCAACAAAAAAAACTGCATTGCATATTGTACTCGCTACTTGTGATTTGTGAACACTACACATTTTATTCGTTTTTTTTTAATTATTTAACTATTTGTTGACTTTGTACATGTTAATTTTATTGGAACCCACAAACTATAACTTGGATTCCCTTTTCCTATATTTGGTTGTGCTTGATCCAGCTAATATTGTACTTTTTTAACTAAAAATATTACACTAATCTTTTTAATTAGTTTTATCAGTTAATTAATCAAAGTTTAATACAATCTGCTGATGTGACTCATTGTGTCTTGCCTTCACTTGTCAAAACACCGAGAATATTGGTAGGGTGTTTGCTCTGCCCCCCCATCTTTCACTAACCTATCCCATTAATGTATAGTATGTAGTACAAAAATTTAAGAAAATGTGTATTATCTATTACATGTAATTATGTAATGCATAGTTTATGCATCAGATGCTACACATTCTAGGGAAATGTTAAAATAAAAAAAAATAGTGCATTTCAGAATTTATGATTAAAAAATTTAAAAGAAAAATAAAAGTGAGGAGATGAAAGAGAAATATTTCATTTGATTTTTCGTTCTTGAAATTTTTGAAAATACAGGAAAATTCTATTTTATAAGAAATGAGCAAATGATTTTGATTGCATATTTGGTTTATATAGAGAAAAATTCGTACTTAAAGTTTTTTTATAGCTAATTTTAATATATATTATAAACCAGACAAGGGTGGCCTCGAGAGACCACCCTACTCCTAAAAGAAGTTAAAAGTTACATGGGAAAAAACTCCAAATATGTTGAATAATCAATAGAAAAATCCAAATTAAGCTTACAATTTAGAGTAACATGAAAATAGTCCTGAGAAGAAAACATGGGGGAGGGGGAGAAATTTGGCATTCATGTCATAACAGTCACCATTGTGTGAATCATCCATCCCTCTTCTGAGCCCGTCCTGTAAGGTCTTCCAGCTTGGCCAAACCTACATGTCAACCTCTTTAGTAACCTTTGTTGATAACCATGTTACGCTCCCTGCAATGCTCCCTGCAACGTTCTGTTTTTGGGTCTTAACTTGCTCCTCCTGCATAATCCCTTTGTCTTTAGAATTATGAGCCATTCCCTTGTTCTAACTTAGAGATGTAGCATCTCTTTGAATATTCCTTCAATAAGCACATGTTTTAAGATTCAAGTCACAACAAGATTCATTAAATGTGGGGCAGGGGAAATGTACATTTTGGCATTCCTCGCCATGATCAGTCATCATTTGATTAGACTCTGTTGAAGTTGACATGGATGACTCATCTTTGTAATTGCTTGAATCTGAAGAATCATCCTTAGTGATTATGGGAATTTACCAAGCTAGCCAAATGCAAGAGCAGTCTTTATTAGCCTGAATAGGAGATAGACATCTTTGACAAAGTTGGGTGTCTTGGTACTGGACTTTCACCCAGACAGTAGTTTCCATCAGCTGGACCCAAATATAAGAAGGCTTAGGGCTATTAAGAACCATATCAATGAAGAGCATGGCCTGGGATTGAGGTTCTTGTTGGCTAGCAGCTTTGAAAGCGTCATCAGACATGGCTATATGTACACCTAAAACACGACCTTTGAGTGGACCAGTATAGGAAAGGGACATTGTGAAGTGTAACTCATGTGGCAGCCACTTTGTTGGAGACAGAGAGAGGAAGGTCTTCAGACCAGACTTGCAAATCAAACAAATAGCTAGCAATTTCCAAGAGACTAAGCCTAACAGCTCTAAGCATAACAGACTCATTCTTAAACTTAAAAACCAAATAACCAGCATGGTGTTTGTATATATTTTTAAGTCCTATAAATTCATAGATACGCAGAGCAATATTCTTAACTACATCGAAATCAAACTCAATATCAGCATCAACATCAACACTTTTAGCAAAACTATAGCAACAATTTTTCCAAGACAAAGATGCATGTTTAAGAAATTCAACTGGTGGTGTGACATAGACAGATCCTTTGCTCTAGTTAACACATTGGAGTTCCTATTGGAAGTGTTTAACTCGTGTGAACTAAATAGAAAAGAAGGTATCTTACCACAAGTAGTTGAGTCCTTAACCTCTTTTTCATATTTGTTAGGCGAAATTTGGGTGGTTGCTGGCTTCATCTCCGGGAAATGGTAGTCAAAGCTAGTTCCCATAGCCGGAGTGAGGAAAGACTTGTTGTGAGAGATAACCAGAGTACGTTTAGATCTAGGCATGATTGCGTAATATGCTAGGAACTCGTACACACACAAAGGTGATTCAGTGATTTCCAAGGGAGGAGAAGTAAAGTCGGTGGGTTTGAATGAACAGCTAATGAGGTGGGCAAATGAATAGTCTTTGTCCGACGGCTGAAAGCTTAAAAAGAGACCCATAAGGCTCATTGGGCAACCGAAGGTAGTAAAGATCCGAGAAAATGAAACGATAGAGATTGGAAAATGAAAAGTAAAGTAAGAGAGGGAAAGGTTTGAGGAGGAGAGAGAAAGGGGAAAATTTAGGTCGACTCTCATTTAATCCTTTAATTACATACTTAAATTGATAACATGAATGTATGATCATGTATGCATCTTAATTAGAAAAATAAAACATATTATCATCAATGTTTTGACAAATTAAGTAACAATTTAACCACAAAATACGGACTCGATTATAATTTTAATGTCATCGAATAGACTTTTGTTGTATCAGATAGACATAGACGTGATTAAATTATATAAATGGTCCCTTTGTGGTGATGCTTGATGTATCATTTTCGGTTGTACCAGTGAAAAGATATAAAGAAGATGGAGACATTTTATATATAATCATACCCTACACTAGAAATTAACTCATCACAGTCATAATTTTCATGCAAAAACATGAAGAGGGGTTCGTATATGGGACAAATGTCATGTCAAAAAAGACCCCAAAACAAAAACAAGGGTCCCGATTTGTATTATTTCTGCTACTGTTACAACCAAAAGTCTTTTTTCTGCAGGCTACTTAAATTCGAGTGGGAATAATTGTTGGATTAATTTATGTTCATATTAATTTTAGAAAAGAAATGCTCCAAGTATATCCAGCTATTTGTAATGAAAGAAAAATTAAATTAACATTGGAGCTTAATTTAACGATTTTATTCAAAAATACGTTACAATAGACTTGTATTATTATGGTAAATAAATAAAAATTAAGTTTTTAAGTCCTTTGTACATGTTAATAAATTTAAAATTTTTAATTTCGTTGATCATCTTTGAAATAGCATTGGTATTTATGTTGTTTAGACTTTAGATAGTGATGGAATTATTTTTGTTTGCATTTCCTAGCATGTCACAGACAACAATATAATATAATTTATTTTTTTTGTGCTTCATATTCTTTAACGTGGCTCTTGGTATAATCAGATAAATTGAATAAATATAATATATATCTTTATCAAGTATATATTACGAATGCTACCGCGGCAGTTTCTTCGTACATATGTAAATATCTAGGTAAGAGGCATAGTACTGGTGATATTTGACAATTTTAGTACTTACATTTACATACAGTTCTGCTAGCTGACTTGCAAATTTCAGCACATCCACAAAATTTGAAAATAATATCTGATAAAAAGGTTTTTGATAAAACAAAAATAAAGTAAATTCTAAGATTAGTGTNAAAAAAAGGAAATTCTAAGATTAGTGTATGTATAAATATTAACAATTATTAAATTGGTTAAATAAATTACACTAGGAGGTAGATCCCTAATTAATTATCATCAAAATGAGGCATATATAATATAATATGTATAGAACAACCAGAATCTTTGTGATCTTTTAATACACATTTCCTTCACCTAAACTAAGTAGGATTTGTTGATGCTAAAACAGATTCTGTCCGATTGTCCCCCTATCAAACCACCAAGAATATTAATATTGGCAGGGTGTTTCGTACTCAACAATCTAACTTCAATTGATACACTACATTAACCATATAGTTAGTATTTATTTGCATAATTAGTACTATTAAGCCATCTGTTTGATAATTGATAATTGTACTTGTTGGGATATATTTTTATTTTATCTCTATTTGTCTGGTCTATGTATTTGAGAACGAGGTGCAAGGGAAAGCTTGTTTGTTAAAATATATATTAAGATGCAAAATAAAAGAGTACTGTATATGATTGAGCATAGCTGCATAGGCATGATTTTCAACCGAGGCACCCACTAGCTTAATTATTATATTTTTGTCCCACCACATGGTTTTAATAATATGCAATGATTCTTTAACGGAAATGTTTGATTTTTGGGTAAATTTAGGTATTATGTTCAAAAGCGTAAATATTTCAATTATTTTGAAACTGTATATTCAATTATTCATTCCTTGCTCCTTATAGTTATATACAATTTTATATTAAATTATTAATTCTTCTAAAATTCTAAGGTATTAATACGAGGACTTGTAAGATAATTTTTAGAACTAATAATATCATATTAAGTTACACATTCTCTTAAATTTTAAGGTATTAACAGAAATATTTATCAAGATTTTATATTATATTATAATATTTATGTAATTATATTAACTATAAAATTGACCAAATAAATGAAACTTGGATAATATTTGAATTCAAAAAATCGATTAGATTAGATGTGCATTTCTCATTTATAATTAAGGAGTGTACGTTATTCTTCTTATAATCCGGCCGGGGAGCTTTATTTTTTGGAGTTGCAAAGTCTTTATAATTGAAGATCGATCATATATTAGATTCTGTATGTCTCTATGATTCTATTAGCCTATCCTAAGAAGATGTCACTTCCAGAAAAATATTTACATGACACTGAAAAATCATAAACTATGAAAATAAAATTAGTGAAGGATCCCACAAAATCAGCAAAAGTGAGAGTAGCAAAATAGAAGAGATATAATCATTCTTTATTAATCTTGTCTCATCATGCTCTTTACTAAGTTACAATCTTTTAAGTATATGTTTAAATATTAAAATATATTTAACACAAAATATTTCTAGCGATACTGTGAACGTTATGCCCTCCACACAAGGTGGATTTCATGACCTTGATATAATACAACTTAGTTATGTTTGTATTCATATCAAATATATTTAATTTGAAAATACAACTTTCACTATTTTTATAAAAATTGAATTTATATAAAAAAAATTAAATATTAATCTTATTTATTATAAAATATTTTGAATGATGGTGTTAACATTTCCAAAATAATAACTTTAACAATTGATTATCGAAAAATGGATTTTATATTGGATATATTTGTAAGGGATTATCTAATGCGTTCATTTTGTGGTAGCTAGCTAGTATGTCAGTTACTGTTAAAAGCAAAACAATAAACATTAGTGCCACTTGAGTTACCCTACCCTGCCAATTTCCGAGACATCAATTTCGATATTAACGATCAAAATGTGGTTATCAAGAATTATTTTCTATTCTAAAAAGTGTGACAATTGAGAATGAAATGGGACCTAATATTAATTTGATTCCATGTCTTATTTTTTGGAGGACACTTTGTATATATTCGAACTGTACCTTCTGTTCACAATCTTGGTGGCACATTGACATGCATAGCATGCTTCTTTTGTTTTTGTTTGCCCAATTGGATTTTCTGTTCATCATCTTATCTTCTTCTCTCCTTCCTCTGCTCACCAACAAAACCAACTTAATCACCACTTGCATCATTAACAAATTAACAGATTATAGATTATTAGTTCATGATTACTATTAAGACAACGTTTGACATTAATATTATGCTGATTCGGATTATTAAATTTACTTGCACAACTTCGAAATACTAAACAGTGTAGTTTTACAAGCAAGCTCGTGTCACTGCAAATTTTCAGGAACTCACTCAGATAAGCAACAGTCTTCCTCTTCTCCACGTGCTTAACAAGCAGTAACATTGGATTTGTTGACACTTTCTTTACGTAAACATGTTGGCATTTGTGGTTTAATTAAAAATTAAATTATTATAAATAAACATTAACAAACAAATTCTTTTTTTTTAATTTTTTAACACACTTAGCATGAATTTGATTATTTTTAAATAATAATAACACACTTACCACATGTATTGACATATTTACATTATCAAATCATCATTACTCATCTCCCGATCAGAATTGAAGCTGTAAAAAAACAAACTTAAATTTTTTACAGAACTCCGTACTATTGTATAGCATAAATACTCCCCCAACCACCGTCTTAACCATTATATCATCTTTCTTTTTTCTCCTCCTCCTCACTCTTAAATTTCTCTCTAAAAATCACACAGTCACACACTAAAGGTTTATAGCATTGCACAACCTTAAAAAATTCCCAACACACATAATATTTCTTGCATTGTAGTCTAGCGGGGATATCTATCTTTATTTTTCGAGGTTGGATTCCTAACAACTACGTAATTTCGCAACATGTTTGATTACGTGGGAAGTGAAGAAGCAATATTTTCAAATAATTCGACGACACAAAACTCATCAATGAGTAGTGAAAGTTGTTGCCCTAGTTTCAGCCGCTTATCATTCGAAACACCAACAATTCCCCACTCACCCGAAAACCACATGCTAAAACCTCACCGCTCATCAGACTCATCATGGCAAGCAATAAAATCAGCCACATTCAACCGAAAAAACACCGGAGGATCCCTAGGGTTTCGTGACTTTAGCCTCGTACGACAGATCGGAAGCGGAGACATTGGAAAAGTATACTTATGTCATCTTCGAAACGATGAGAGTTGTTATTATGCTATGAAAGTTGTGAATAAGGATGTTTTGGCAGTGAAGAAGAAGCTAAAGAGAGCTGAAACGGAGAGAAAGATACTTAAAATGCTTGATCATCCGTTCTTGCCGACGTTACATGCTGAGTTTGAAGCTTCGTGTTTCTCTTGTGTTGTCATGGAGTTTTGTCCCGGTGGTGATTTACATTCTCTCCGTCATAAACAACCCAACAAACGCTTCGCCATAAATTCCGCTAGGTACAACTCACATAGTCACATTTTCATTTTATATTTTATCTTCATATACATATATATATTCATATTTTTTTGCTCATCATTTCTACTATTTTGAAATTTTTAATGCATTTCAATGCGTCGAGGAGAATAAAACTTCGACCAAACACATTAACATACGTTCAAAAAAAGTGGCTCAGAAATAGAACGTAGAGAGTACAAATTTAAATTTTTACGATTCTCGAATGTTTAATTTTTCTCCATTTTGAGCATTTCATAAAAATATGTGTGTATAACATAGTTCTAATATTTTGTTTTCACAAAAATTACAGGTTTTATGCAGCTGAAGTATTGGTAGCATTGGAGTATCTTCACATGTTGGGAATAATATACAGAGATTTAAAGCCCGAAAATGTTCTGGTCAGATCGGACGGTCACATCATGCTCACTGATTTTGATCTCTCACTCTGCTCTAATCCAATCGTAACCGTCGAATCACCTCTCCTGTCTCCCATCGCCTCATCCACACCGTTCATCTCATCACATTCCAAATCATCCGCGCCTTTCTCTTGTCTCTCTTCCCGGTTATTCCGGTCCAAGAAAATTCAAACCACGTCACCAACCCGGTTGTTCGTTGCTGAGCCGGTGACTGCCAGGTCATCATCTTTTGTTGGGACCCATGAATACGTGGCACCTGAGGTGGCATCAGGTGGGGTCCACGGTAATGCGGTGGATTGGTGGGCCCTTGGTATATTTATGTACGAGATGATATATGGACGGACTCCGTTTGCATGTGAGGGCAATGAAGCTACATTACGTGGCATAGTCAAAGCTCCGTTGACTTTTCCAAATGAGTTTGTGTTGAGCAGGAGTGAAGCGCACGCGCGTGACTTGATTTCGGGTTTCTTGGAAAAGGATCCGGGTAATCGGGTCGGGGCGAAACGTGGGGCGGGTGAGGTGAAGGCCCACCCGTTTTTTAAGGGGATGAATTTTGCATTGATAAGGACGGTGACACCACCGGAGGTTCCGGGAATGCATAGAAAAAATGGGACGGTGGGTAGTGACAAGAATGTGAGACAAACGGCGCCGTTTGAGTTCTTTTAATATGGTAAAACATATGACTTGTAGTTGTAGTATGACTTTTGTTTATAACTATTCGTATACTTTACTCCCTCTGTTCCATTCAATTCTATACACTTTCCTTTTTTGGATGTCCCTCTCATTTGTATACATTCCAAAAATAGTAAAATTTTAATAATAAAAAATACTATTACATCCACTAACTTTCCTCCACTATCTCAAATTCATAATATAAAAATACTATTACACCCACTACTTTCATCCATTATCTCAAATCTATTATTAAATATTAATAGGTCTCACCACTTTACCAACTTTTTACCTTACTTTACTATTACACTATCATTTTTTTTATTTCTTCTTGTCCTCCGTGCCCATTTGATTTGTATACAAGTCAATGGGACGGAGGGAGTAATTTGTTAGTTATTGGCATTAGCGCCAAAAAAAAACTATAATAATATCGACGATTAAATCAAAATGAATCTCAATTATGCAGGTGAATTTCAAGCTTTTAAAATAAGAACAATTTATCAATATTTTTTAAATAAATAAAAAGATTGGTTTGATCAAATGGGGGATATCTTAATTATGAGTGTTGGTGGAGTGGTTAAACCATCTTGTTTTGGCTTAATTGGTTGCTTAAGGGTGTGGCAAATCAAGATTAGAAAAAAGTTTAACAATAACTTAACATCATCAACAGTACTCTAGAAAACAAAATGTGCGGAAATTCACGAAAGTTTACAAGAAGTATGTGGTATGCATGCTTGTTCATATATCACAGCTTAAGCAATGTCATACTTAAGGTTAAGTTATTGCTCAAGAGAAGGTGATTAGAAAGGAGTTTAGGCACTAATTTTTTACCTCTTGTTTTGAAATCATGTTTGTTATCTATAAAGCCTATATAACAATTGTTTTTATTTCTGCTTAAATTAAGTTAACAGTTCTCCAACTCGAGTTCTCCAACTCGAGGCGTTAATGTAACAACCCGTCTTTTTTCGGACTATTAATCTTACAAAATTTAAAATATAATACAATTTATTAATACAAAACTCTATTACAAAAGCGCAGCTAACAAGGACAAATTCATCTACCAATCTACTCCAAAATAAGATTCTCGAAATCAATGCACTCTATCTTTTTTTACACCGAACTTGCAAGTAATGAACTATACAGCCCAGCAAATAACCAATCAATCCAACTAGTCGAACAAGTAACAAGTAATACATATAACAAAACATAATTTTCAATACAATATCCATACACATAACTTCCGATATACTTTCAGATTGTTATTCAATACGATACGACACAATGACGACACATAAAACAATAACGTGTTGCCGATAATTCATACTATGACCATTACAACCAGGTGATAACGGTCCTAAATTTTCAGAAAATTGTCACTATAACTCGATGACCTCAGACCTAAATTTTCACAAATCATGACATAAATCAGAGTTCCAAAATTACTGCGAACACATAGCACATATACGTGTAATACATATAATCACTTAGCCCAAACTAACATTATGATTTTTATTTTTTTTGAATTAAAATATAGATTACATATTTTAATATAAAAAAAAAAATTAAAAATAATAATTTTTATTATAAGTTCAAAACAAGTAAAAATGTGAATTATTTCAGCCTGCTCTTAGGTCGGTAGTAGTCTTGATTTGGCACCAGAACACCTGGGGATGCTTAGCGTAGACAATGGGCGCGCATCTACCACGTGGAAAGTTGACCCCCTCTATTATTTTAATTATTCAAATGTTTTTAGTCTATCTCAAGCTCCTCAAACTCTGATGTGTGTGTTGTATACTTTTATCTTAGCGTGACATCCTGATTTCTGATTTATACTTCTCCTTCCCCTTTTACTTGTCCGCTTTGTTTTTAGTGCAGTCAAATTTATTCAATTTTTGACTATAATTTAAATATAATATATAATTAGAAAAAATTAAAATTTTATATTATTAAAAAGTATATATATAATCTACTTTAAAATATATATTTTTATTTTTTAAAAATTATAAAAGAATAATTTTTAATTTATAGTAAAAAACTAGTCAATTTGATATCAAAAAAGACATGTTAACAGGGATAGAGGAAGTATTAAACTATGTATATGCCAGAAAACAAACTTAATTTGCAAGGTGATTTTTTATAACGTATGTGAGTTCAAAGTTATGCGAGTACTCCGAACAGAAATTGCAGAAAAAGTACATATGATGTTTTCTTTAAGGATTTTTTATTTGTAATTTAAAATAATAATTAATTAATTTTAAGTAATAATTTTAGAATAATTAAGAGCCCATTTGACAACACATGGACTGTCTATTTGAAACACCTACCAACCAATCAGGCAGCCCGGCTTAATTTAAAGTTTTTGTCCCCAAGCCCTAACCTACTCTCATTTCGCTTTCTCTTCACTTAATCACATTCTCAAACGGGGCATGTCTCTACTCTTTCCACGTGTCATTTTCCTTATAAATATTTGCCTTTTTTCTCTAAATAAATGTTAGTCGTATTTTTTAACCTTCAATCCTAAAATGGAGTTAAAAAAAAGTTCAATTAATATTAGTGCTCTTATGGTTGATGATATANGGGCATGTCTCTACTCTTTCCACGTGTCATTTTCCTTATAAATATTTGCCTTTTTTCTCTAAATAAATGTTAGTCGTATTTTTTAACCTTCAATCCTAAAATGGAGTTAAAAAAAAGTTCAATTAATATTAGTGCTCTTATGGTTGATGATATAGGTAGAACACACAAAGAGAAGAATGTAGCTAACCATATAAAGATGATCGGTTATTATCGATATAATGTTAAGATATAGGCAAAAA
>QRFB01019886.1:0-19207 GCA_008931105.1 Oenanthe javanica
ATACAGAATGGCCAAGGAACAAATTAAGCCTATAAATGGGCTTGACAAATTGAGAAAATGGATTGAAGACCGTGGTTTGAGACGAGCTGCTGTTACTAATGCTCCTAGGCTAAATGCTGATATGATGGTCTCTCTTCTTGGCTTATCAGATTTCTTTGAGTTCGTTATTATCGGGAGTGATTGTGATCGTGCCAAACCTTTCCCCGATCCCTACTTAAAGGCACTCGAACTACTCAAGGTGTCGAAAGATCACACATTTATCTGTGAGGTTTGACTTCTTGTTCAACCTACTTGCTTTTCAAATTTGGTTTAGTGAATTTTCAAACAAATCATATTCTGTTTGTTCCTCCAGGATTCTGTTTCAGGAATAACAGCTGGGGTTGCTGCTGGAATGCCTGTTGTTGGTTTGACGACCAGAAATCCTGAAGACTTGTTGAAGACAGCAAAACCAACCCTACTTATTAAGGATTATGCAGATCCAAAATTGTGGGCTGCTTTGGAAGAGATTGATAGAAAGACAGGTGCACCAGGAACAGGTTCTGCCTAAAATATTCAAAATAATTGCTAGCAACACACAGTAAAAGGAAAGAAAAACAGTACAAGAAGCTAGTTACAAAGCAATATGTTTTTTTAATAATCATGCTTTGGTCATTGATGGCATCTTATTGAATTTTATGCACACTGATGGAATCATTCCTTGGACATCATGCCTCTTTATCTTCTGTAATATGTCCTCATAGGAAAGGAATTTAATAATCATTAAAAAATTGTTACTGCTTATCACTTATCAGTGAATGTTCTATGAAAAAAATATTTATGCTGACAACCATGAGATGTATCTTGCTCCTGGACAAGTAATATTGTAAGTGATTTTGTGTTTCTGCGGTGTGACCTTTGATTATATCGATAAATAATGATCTCAACTTCATAATGCTTTTTATTAGTCATGATTACCACATATATATAACATTTTTCCTCTATTAAATAAAAATCTCAATCGATAGGTTATTTTGTCCCGAAACTATTAATTGAAAGAGGTTGTATTTATCTGATCTTTCGGTCTATTGTCTGTATGCAAGTCATATTCGCATCTATTATACACTGTTCCATTTTAAGTTTGTGAGGATTTTAAGTTTTTAACATTGATTCACAGAGTAGTACTATACTCCTTTTGGCTGGAAGGTAAGGTAGGAGGTAGGACGTAGGAACAAAATGGAAATTATGAATAAGACTAAAGGTGGAATAGAATTATGCAAGTAGAAAGANTAAGGTAGGAGGTAGGAGGTAGGAGGTAGGAGGTAGGAGGTAGGAACAAAATGGAAATTATGAATAAGACTAAAGGTGGAATAGAATTATGCAAGTAGAAAGAGCAGATAATGAGAGTGCATCAATTTTCTTTGATATGGACGAGGAGGGTAGAAGGTTGTAAGTAGGAATAAGCATTGATCCCTATATTATTGATTTTTGACAGGTGAGACGGAGGAATAAATGAAATTATGCATATTAGTTCCAGAATAATATAAATTTGATGCCATTCAGCCATTCTGATATAATCTCATTCATTGGAATAAATGAAATTATGCATATTAATTCCAGAAGAATATAAAGTTGAAGCCATTCTGATATAATCTCATTCATTACGCAACTGGTGTAATATGGCATACTGTCTTCAGTATACTTATAACTTGAATACATTTCTAACATTAAGTTGAGGACTTGCAAGTATAATTGTTTGGTACAGGATGAAGAACCNTTGAAGCCATTCTGATATAATCTCATTCATTACGCAACTGGTGTAATATGCCATACTGTCTTCAGTATACTTATAACTTGAATACATTTCTAACATTAAGTTGAGGACTTGCAAGTATAATTGTTTGGTACAGGATGAAGAACCTACGTGCTCATTACATGTGATCTGAGAACAAGCATACTCCAGTTAACGGATTCATTCTCGTATAATTCATTGAAGACTAGATGTACAATGGGGTTTGTGATTTTTTATTTTTAGATCTGGAACCTTGATGAACCTTATTTGCAATTTGTGAAGGATTAGCTACAGAATACTGAAAACCAACATCTTGATAAATAAATAAATTTGAAGGTAGCATTAGCATAAAGATGGCACTACAATATGTTTTCATTTTGAACGTTTAAAGCTGACCTAAGATACATCATGATACATACTACTTTCTTTAAGTGAGTACGTTTAAAGTGTTGAAAATATGCGAAATTACCCTCATCAGTAAACCCGATGTCCATATACCGTACTTCCATCCAAATGGATAGGACGGACATGCAATATCTACTTACTTCCGNTAAGTGAGTACGTTTAAAGTGTTGAAAAGATGCGAAATTACCCTCATCAGTAAACCCGATATGTCCATATACCGTACTTCCATCCAAATGGATAGGACGGACATGCAATATCTACTTACTTCCGAGTGAGGGACTTGCCTTGTAAATTTTGGTTTGGTTTATCTTTAGAAGACAGCCAGACCCTAGATTGTGTGATAACTTAATATATGGTTTTTGACAAAGACTGAATATCCATGTGAATATCGAGGCCAATAAGCAATAGTAAACAATGCGCAATCTATTCAATCTATTATCCAATCAAAACTTGTAAATTTCTGGAACACTACACATAATAGAACTGCCTCTATCAAATATAGAATGTAAATAAAAAAGAAAGCCAAACAGAAGAGTTAATACTCAGTCATTTGACCTTGACAATCATAACTGAGGACAACAAAAGCTGCAGAAGTAAGCTTTACAGAGAGTATACATCTCATCTTGCCCACAATACTGAATCAATTTCATTCCTTGCAGATTTATATAACTCCAGTCTCCTTGCACAACGCTGCCTTCTCTCCATCAATACCGGATCCTCATCAAGTAATCGTGCAAACCCCGGGGTCTAAAGGAAATATAAAAACAAATATTAGACAGATATATAAGTGGACACTTGAGTGCGAAGCTGTGCCAAATTACTAAATTAGCATGCTAACGTAGATATAACTTCATCTCTTACCTTTATTTATGTGTTTGAATGCCTTTTTTTCATCTTATTTTTCTGTATTAGTATTATCTATTTGAGCTCAGAGAGCTGGAGGTATTTGTTTTAAGCAAAGACCAATAAGGAGATGGATACCTCGTATTTCCCCACTTTTGTGTAGAAGTGATCTAGTAAAGCTTGTTTGGCTTGACGAACTTGGCAATGAACAACCGCTTTTGGAATTGTCCTCCTAAAACTATCAGACACCTGGCTAATATAAGAGGATACATTCGTACTTATTGCCTTAAAGTGGTCCTCTGTGTATCTATCCACAGTAGCAGCAGTTGGATTTCCCATTCTTTCCCCTTCCTGAGGAAGTCTACGGAAGAAATCTACAGTCAAATAACTAGATTCCATGTCCACGAGGAACAAGACATACTTTTTACTTGCATCACGGAACCTCTCCAGTGCTGCAATGGCAGCTGCCGCTAAGTCTGCTTGAAGAGTTGGGAAGCGCTTCAACTCCTGCACCAAGAACACATTTATGATATACCCTTCTTATAGTTATTTACCCATGCTGTGAAGTTGGAAACAAACCTTAGTTTCTACGACGGATTTCCTTACAAGTTCCTTAAGAATGAAGTGGACCTGTTACAGTATAACGAGATGCTAAAATTAAATTAACATGTCAGATGCAGAGGATTCTGCTCTCTCAACATTTAAAAGCATTCCAGAAAAGCGCATGATACCAGACATATAAAGACAGACTGACTACTATTTATGAATAGTTTGTATCAATATATAACATTTTCTTACCGAGTCCAACATACGGGTGACCATACCTTTTCCAAAATGAAGAAGCTACGCCCCCATATTTGATTGAAAAACAAATGCAAAAAAAGAAAGAAAAAGACAACCTATATCTAATCGGACAACTGTTAACCCAAGCTAAAGTGGTCATCATAAAAATTGAGCATGCAAATTTAGAAAGTGTGCGCCTGTGACTAGCAGTCCTAACAAAGTATCATCTCTGGGGTTTCAGAAGACAAATGCAGAACCAAGTAAAATATAAGTATGGGAATGCATCCTTGCAACAATGAATTCAATGCTAAAAACACACTTACTGCATCTACTGAAGCTTCAGCTGGGCCTCTGAAAAAATTGAGAGCACCTTCAATAAGGCGTCTATAACCTTGTTCAGGCGCAATCAAATGAGGTTGGTACCCATCTGCCTCACAAACCACTTTCTTTACATTCTGCAGTGAGAGATGACGGTCTAGTGGAAGCTTCTTGAGAGCAGATGGAAGCTGGTAATCAAAAATTTCATAGATCCGGTCTCCTCCTGGTCGCCTAATCATGTGAATAGAAATTATTAAGAGATTACTTTTATAGGAACCTTGAACAGTCTGGATCCAGGAAGCACTTGATTAAGCTATGATAACAGTTTTAGTGGTAATGACCAGCTTCAAACAGTATTAGCACTAAGAAAGGAACAAATGCAGCACATAAAGGGGGTGGAGAGAGAGAGGGAAGGAGGGGGGGGAGAGGGAGAGAAGGTTCAAACAATTACCCTCCATCAAGGTGCTCGTGGAATATTCTGTCAAATGCACGGCAGAGCTCCAGGATGGTATATAACTGGGCCTATCAATACGATAAATCCTGTAAAAANAGGGGGGAGAGAGGGAGAGAAGGTTCAAACAATTACCCTCCATCAAGGTGCTCGTGGAATATTCTGTCAAATGCACGGCAGAGCTCCAGGATGGTATATAACTGGGCCTATCAATACGATAAATCCTGTAAAAAATCGAACTTGACCTTAAACATGTATTAGAAATGCTTAACACTTTCTTACCCCAGCATCTATAGAAGTAGGTCTACCGAGATGATCCAACTCTGCCTCAAGATCCTCAATTCTTTTGCTTATCATGGACATAATACCTGGTATGCGAGCCTTAATAACGGTCTCTAATTGCTGAAACAAATTGAAGGCAAATGTAACTAAGCATCCTAATGTGATAATTGAATTTAAAAGAGGTATCCTGGTTTATGATGTGGATACAGTACCTTTGAAAGAAGTTTTGCGAGATACTCTGACCCCAATCTGCTATGTATGTGCCCATAATCAGGGCTGGTGGCAAAAAATTCACGCTCACTACGGCGTGCAGCATTTACATTAACATTTCTGTTGATATCAGCCTGTGAGCGGTTGACAACTCCAACCCAAGGGTGTTGTAAGCGGTATGATCTTCCTTCAAGAACCTTTAATATAACATAAATCAATGGTTAAAAAAATAACAGGATTCATATATGTTGTCCACTGTATGGTCTTCTATTAGAGGGTGAATTTCACAGGACATGCAATGTGAAATATGTTCAGCTAAGAACACTAGTTTTAAAAATTAATATATTAAGCTTGACTGTTAATTGATGAAACGAACTATACTGATTTATGTAATGCACAAGGCTACTGATTACGAACCTAAAACCATCAGACTAGATAGTGTTTCCAAAAGTGAACGGAGGGGAACTATATATATTCATAAAAATAATAAAGGCCTTCAACTTCGTGTTTACAAGGTTCAAATATAACAAAGAAAACTTGACTGCTTTGCTTAGTAGCATGTCTGTGTAGTGTCCGTCACTGTAATTTATCCCGTATGAATCTTACAGACAGAGAAAACTTACATCCAGTGCATTTGTTCCTTTATCCATCAAATCAAGCTTTGTCAACACACCAAATGTCCTTTCACCTAATGAAGGCAAAATGATGTAATAACTTGCAAGATTTAGTTAATTAATACTCCATCTGTCTCATCCAATTTCTTACACTTTCCTTTTTTGGATGTCCCACTCAATTCTTTACATTTCAAAACTTTCTAAAAATAGTAAGTTTTTATATTATAAAATTTACTCACCCACTACTTTTCTCTACTTTTTCAAATCTATCAATTAAATATCAATTGACCCCACTACTTTACCCATTTTTTTTTCTCTTTCATCCACTTTTCCTTCTCTTTCATACTACTTTATACAATTTCCTTAACCTCCGTGCCCAACCCAAATGTAAACAAATNCTTTTTTTTCTCTTTCATACTACTTTATACAATTTCCTTAACCTCCGTGCCCAACCCAAATGTAAACAAATGGGTGTGACGGAGGGAGTATGATCTACCTGGAGATTTAAGAGAATTAGATGGGTGGAGATGAAAAAATACCTTTAGGATCAACTTCTCGAGCAAGCTTCATGGCGTCAGATGTTGCAACATCTTGATTAGCAGGAGTTATAGCTAATATAATGCAATTTGGCTACAACCCAAGAAACAAGTTTACATAAATAGGGATTAAAGAAAAAATTTCGAACATCATAAAAGGCATAAATCAGAAATTCATATTTTCTCCATTAAAGTTCCAAGACCAAATTCAACAACGCTTCCAATTGATTTCTCCTGCATTGTGGAAACTTTTCAGGTGAATAATCACCATACTTTTTCTACTAGCATATGCTGACACAATGTCAACTACACTAGAGCAGAATAATGGAAGAGCTCTAGTCCAGATAACATAACATTACTCTAATGACTTGTATTATTTTAGTATTTAATTTGATGTACCTTGTTAATTAGTTTCTTCATGTGTACAATAAATTCTTCAACATAATGATTTTATATATCAATGCTGCGAGAGAAAGAATATATACACTTTTCCTTGATTGCACAGGAAGTGATGGTAGATAATTGTTACCTTCTCCACATATGAACGGACCAAATTCTCTATTTCTTGAACAATGCCCTCTGGCTGCCCCTCTGTCAACAATCAATCTAACATTAACATTTTTATAGGGAGGAACTTGCAAAACATGAGTGCAACATGAACAAGAAGTCGAGGTGTTATACCTACAGCAACCTTGGTTAGACCAGGTAGATCAATCAGTGTTAAGTTGACAACTGCCAAAGTACGTAGTAGAAGGCAATATAAAAAAAACCAAAGTCATAAGAAGATATGCAAAAACTTAACATAAAAGATGATGAATTAGATTTCTAAGCAATAATTCCAATCTAGCAACTTCACATAAGCCCCTTCAAGTCGAATGAGTTACTGCATTGGGAGGGATAGAATAACGATCATTCGCAAAAAGAAATTGAAGAGTATTGTGAAACATAGAATTAGAATATATGGATGTTTGTAACAGACCGGATAAAGTTTACTGTATGTTGTGAGCATGTATGACATATAGAACAGATTACCCAGATATTGCAGTAAAAGAGTGGGGAAGTTATATGTGTATATATATTGTTATATTTATTCCAGAAAACACTGAATTGTGAAAGAAAGTTTTCTAATTTTTTAGAAACTGAAAAGAGTTAACATACAATCCCAATTTCTCATAGAGGAAAAAACTACCATTGGGTGAGTAAATGCTAAGATTTATAGGCTGCGGAGAAATCTGCTTCTTCTTTCCAGTCACTCTGTCAGTTTCATCCTCAATTTCTTTCCGTACATCAGCTATGTAATAAGATACATGCAAAAAAAATATTGAAGTCAACCATCTTTAACTAAGAAATAATTCGTCGGATGACTAAACACTTATATAGGTAATACATGCAGCATGGCTAATAATGACATGCAGATACATCGTGACTAGCTAAAGTCTGGATCTTGTAAACAATCACTTGAATAACACTTGNACACTTTTCCTTGATTGCACAGGAAGTGATGGTAGATAATTGTTACCTTCTCCACATATGAACGGACCAAATTCTCTATTTCTTGAACAATGCCCTCTGGCTGCCCCTCTGTCAACAATCAATCTAACATTAACATTTTTATAGGGAGGAACTTGCAAAACATGAGTGCAACATGAACAAGAAGTCGAGGTGTTATACCTACAGCAACCTTGGTTAGACCAGGTAGATCAATCAGTGTTAAGTTGACAACTGCCAAAGTACGTAGTAGAAGGCAATATAAAAAAAACCAAAGTCATAAGAAGATATGCAAAAACTTAACATAAAAGATGATGAATTAGATTTCTAAGCAATAATTCCAATCTAGCAACTTCACATAAGCCCCTTCAAGTCGAATGAGTTACTGCATTGGGAGGGATAAAATAACGATCATTCGCAAAAAGAAATTGAAGAGTATTGTGAAACATAGAATTAGAATATATGGATGTTTGTAACAGACCGGATAAAGTTTACTGTATGTTGTGAGCATGTATGACATATAGAACAGATTACCCAGATATTGCAGTAAAAGAGTGGAGAAGTTATATGTGTATATATATTGTTATATTTATTCCAGAAAACACTGAATTGTGAAAGAAAGTTTTCTAATTTTTTAGAAACTGAAAAGAGTTAACATACAATCCCAATTTCTCATAGAGGAAAAAACTACCATTGGGTGAGTAAATGCTAAGATTTATAGGCTGCGGAGAAATCTGCTTCTTCTTTCCAGTCACTCTGTCAGTTTCATCCTCAATTTCTTTCCGTACATCAGCTATGTAATAAGATACATGCAAAAAAAATATTGAAGTCAACCATCTTTAACTAAGAAATAATTCGTCGGATGACTAAACACTTATATAGGTAATACATGCAGCATGGCTAATAATGACATGCAGATACATCGTGACTAGCTAAAGTCTGGATCTTGTAAACAATCACTTGAATAACACTTGGTAGCAAGATGATACAACACTGATATGTGTTTCCAACAAGAATAACCAAATAACAGTCACAATCAAATAAGAAACTAGTCTCTATCCAGTGTAAAAATTTTACTCTCTATGTAGCATAACAAACTAAAACAAAAGAAACTAAAACACACCCTTGGGTACACATCTGATTTTCATTGGATGCAAAATAGATAAATAAAATAACCTAGATATATAGCAGCTGTAAAATGACATACAAAAGTCAGTAAATTTTTTGCTCTTGGTGTGAAGAAATTGAGCGTATTCCTGTTGTCCCTCCTCTATCTTAGTCAGTTGTAAGACTAAGGGCCTCCTCGTCACAATTCCTGAAATCAATACGTAATAATGTACAATACAATTATCAGCCTTCCTCTCGGATTTAAAACCGACATGCAAAATCAAATTAAATATAAAATCGTAGAAAATCGATCATGTTAAGTCCATCAAAATCAATCAAACTAAACCACATTATACTAGACTACATATACAATAAATTAAGGAATTGTCAGGCATGTCCCCTGTCAAATAAACCAAGTAAGCAAGCTTTTACCTATCTAGCATCAACAGTTACACCACCTTACATAAAATTAGTCTACAACCGAAAACCCTACGTTTCGTATCCAATATTTTTCACAGTTGCACACAACACTTAAGAACAATTTGAGTCACAAAATATATAACATATACAAAAATAAAACAGAAATAATAATAATAAGATACTGAAATTACGAAACGAAACATGAAAAAAAATAACCTGATCCCCTGGGAAGAAAATCACGGCCAACAAAGCTCTCCAACACGGAAGACTTCCCGGAACTCTATAAGATCAAAAATAGTAATCAGCATTCAACAATAACAAGGCGCATGAAATCAGTGTACAAGCAATTAACACACACACACACATAGTGTTTATAGTACACATATATATGTATGAGATGAGAAATTATGGGGAGCGGAGAGAGAGGAGAATGTACCTGACCGCCAACGACGACGATAGTGGGAAGAGAGTCCCAAAGCGACGGGAGAGAATTCCGATCATCGGGATAATCACCGAGAACGGTGCAAGCTCTTTGGATACGATTTACCAGGGCGATCAAACCTTCCATCTCTCCCTCTCTCCCTATCTCTCTCTAAACCCTAGCCTCTGCCCCTATCGATCAGGTGATTTTTTGTTTTTCAAATTTTATACCCAAACAGTCCAAACTACTGTAAATACATTATATATATATATATATAGTGTATGTACTTGTAGAGTTTGTGCAGTTTTTAGAGAGTGTTTTTGTTTGGTAAACCATGGAAAGTGTATGTATATATAAAGTGTTTGTTAATTTATAGGAGTATTTCTTTTTATTATAATTTTTTTGGTTTTTTTCATAAATACTCATGTTTTAATTTTTTCTTTCAAAAATATCATTGTATCGTTTTTTAAAAATATTTATAAAAATACGTTTTGCAACTTTGCGCGCATGTTTGCAACTCAAATTTTAGAAATTTTTTGTTAAAATACGTTCTACAACTTTGCAACCTAATTTACAACCTAAAATGTAAACTAAAATGAAACTTAAAATGCAACCTGAATTAGTTACATAGTTCAAATTAAATGCAATCCCCGTATTTTTGCAAATATTTTCAGAATAAAATAATATTTTTTAAAATCTTTTCAAAAGTTGGTAAAATTGAAAATAATTTCACAAAAAAAATAGTATTTTTGGTAAATTCCCTAATTTTTTTTAAAGTGGAATAATTTTGTTGGGCTGATATGTTCGATTTTATATTTTCTAAATATTTATCTTTTATCTTTTATTTTATTTAAAAAAGGGAAAGATTTTTTATTTAAAAAATTTACTTTTATATTTTGTTTGATTGATTCTTTCACTTCATGTAATATATTTTCAGTGACTTTAAAATTGAAAAATTATTTTATTTTAAAAAAATATTAATTACATTTTTGTTAATTATATGATATTTGTAGTAAATTTGTATAGTAGTGATACGGGAAATGTGAATAACCGAGCAGTGGGTTAATCACCTCCTATATTATATTATATAATATAAATATTTAATCCTTTTAGATAATTTTTATTTTCCCTATTGTGAGCAACCAGATGAGTATATTAAATATTAATTTTTGGAAAGTTTAAATTCCCGAATAAATGAATGCATACCAAACAATCTTTAATGTTGTATTTGGTTGGAGAGATAGAATAGAATGAATGAAATAAGATTGTGTTTGAGAACTTTGATTTCATTTGAAATGATGAATTTCAAATGTCACAATTTAAGTTTTTATTTCAAATTTTCATATTTGTACTAATATTTGAATGACTTAGAATTCAAATTAAATCTAAATCCAGGTTTAACTGGTTCACGTAGTTTGCGGGTTCCCACAGTAAATAAATAAATAAATTTAAATCCAAATTCTTATAATTACACAAACATGTCATTTCATTAAATTCAGAATTTCAAATGAAACTCATATTCACAAACAGACCATAAAAGAAATTTATGTAAGTAGAATGAAAGATTTGAAAAAAAATGTGCGTACAAAATTTTTTTGATAGAAATTGGGAAGAAAATGTATGTAGAAGAGAATAGAGCATTACATATTAAATTATGAGATTTGGATTCTAATTTAGGTTGTTAAAATGAGTGTGTACAAAAAAATTTTGATAAAAATTGGGAAGAAAATGTATGTAGGAGAGAATAGAGCATTACATCTTAAATTATGAGATTCGGATTCTAATTTAGGTTGTTAGGAACGGAACGGGAAAAATAATGAATTTTTTAAGAATTCATACATAATGTAGTCAAATTTCTTTCCATTTCCATTTATCATAATCAAAACCAACTTAAGAAGAGTAGGGAGACCGGAGAGGAAATAGCCGACGGTGTGTGTGACAATTTCATTTAATTTCTCCATTATTTATTGTACCATAAATTATTTTTGATAATTTTTTTTTAGAATTTAAATATATTTTTATTATAATACAGATGTATATAATTTTTTTTAATTATATGTATAATTGTAAAAATCGGGAATCAGAATTTATTGCTTAGGGTACCGATTTTAGATTAATCGGGTAATCAAAATTGATCGGAAGGTTTAATCGTAGTAGTAATCGGATTTATTATATTATTATAATAAAATGTAATGTATTTATCTAATTTGATATTTCCTCTCTTTCATTTAATTTTTTATAATTTCATTATTTAGGTGTAAAGTTTACTTCATTTAATATATTCTAAAATTTTATAATATATATTAATTACACTAATTACTTTCCACCACTATATTCACTGTATACATCAAATATTGATTGGTCCACCATTTCATTCACTTTTCTTATTTTTTCATATTTTCTTAACTTATATGTCCAAATCAAATGTAAAATATTTTAAAATATTTCATAAAAATTAATCTGATTTTATAAATTGTATTGATAAAATATTTTATAAAAATTAATTGTGGATTTTTAAAAATCGGGAAATTTTTAAAACATTATTTATATGTGATTGAAGATTTGATTTAGAATATATCTGTGTATTATTTTTGTTTTAAATAAAAATTTTTTAATAAATTTTAAACTCATTTTGTTGTTAAAATATCAATAATTTGCTGCGAATAAAATTAGGTCGTTTGGTTTATAATTACTAAACTTGATTAATGGAACCTAATTAATAATAATCCAAACATCAACCTTATATATTAATGTTTAAAATAATTATTTGTGTCTATGAAATGAAAAACTTATTTCTTTTTAATAATTAAATTGTATCCTTCATACTCTAGAGATTCTGTCGCTTTAAATTCTATATCTGTATATACTTTCACTTCTTTTAGGGAGTGCGATTTACAGATATTCAGGCTCCCTAAAAATATAGAATTTCACACTCCCTGAAAATATATTAAAATTTAAATTTTATGCCAACGAGTAAACATGTTTTCAATTTATATAATTTTGGTCTAGGTACAACTTTGAAAACAGGCTTTATAGAAGGTTAATGGCAATGGCTTTTTACTAGTGCGAGATAGCGTGTGGTTCGCAACGTGCCCTCTCTTCGATTTCTTTTTACTAGTGCGAGATTTGGCGGCCTTTTTTGTTGCCATTTGCAGGGCCACGTCTATCAGATTGTTGGCCCGTTTACCTTATCTCATTTTATAAAAATAATTGTTTATTTTTTTAAATATATATATATTTTTTAAAATAAATCTTTATCCTAAAAATCAAAAAATCCAAATACCACCTTATAACTATGCACAATAACATACTATATTAAAAGAGCGCTGCTACGTATTTCAAAAGTAATTTCAAGTTTTTTACCCAAATAAAGTATATGATAATTGACACATTTTCATTCGTGAATGTATATATATACACATGAGATCTCATGTCATTATTAGGAAATTTATCAATTATATACGTGATTAGGAAATTTATCAATTATATACGTGATAACTCACTATTTGGGATAATTTCGGGGATACGCAACATTTCTCATATTAAAATTTACACACTCATGTAATGCAAATAACGGTATGTGTAATGACCGAGAAAATTACGTGTATTTTATAATATTTAAATATAATTTTAATATAATTTTTGGTGTGTGAGATTATTTTTAATGCAATTATTTGTGTATGATTTTTAATAATTAGAAAAAATTATCTGTTATGTGATCTATGACTTCTGTGTACCTTATTATATTTTATAGTGTTTATTAAAAATGGTAGTGTATTTTAAGAATTGAAATTTCGATTACAAAAAAATTATCAGACCAGGACCCTGTTGGGATTCTGGAGCCCCTGTTTTTTATACAATTATTTTTATAAATTTATATATTCATCCAAATTTATATATTTTAGTATTTTTGGAGCATTTATAATTTTTAGGAAATTTTGATATATTTACTTTATTTATTTAAAAATAAAATTTTTACAATTATATCCCATAATTATTATTTTTAAGGCTTTTAAAATAAATTATGGGAGATTTTTACCCTAGATCAATTTTGGGGCTTTAATTTTTACAAAAATATAAATAGCTTAATTAATTATTAAAAATCATAAAAATTTACTAAAAGTAGTAAAAATTCTGGAAATTGGGGAAGAAGGTGTTCTTCGTGTTCTTAAAGATCAAAGCTACTTTTGAAGGTGATTATGAACTTAGTTTTCTTAATATGAGTAACCAAATTGAATCCCATGCGTTGAAGTACATTACTATATGCTCCGTCTTCGTTAGAAATTGTTTGATATTTTATTTGTGATTTTCGGATTAAATTTTTATTTCAGGTTTATTAATTCGTTGATTGTTTGTATAAACTGATTACATGGCTGCGTAGATCATCGAGCAAACATGTTGGTGATAATTTTTGTTTATTTGTTTGACGCCGATTTGGGCTTGGTCGGAAAATTGAACCCCGACCTTGGACTTCAATTTTTCCGATTGTATGTTAGTTTTTTTGGATATAAGGCTTACATGACTGAGTTCTTGGAGTCCTAAGCTTCGATTTGATATAAAATTTGTGAAGGTTTGAGTCCGATTTGATGTTGCCGGAATCTAAAGTTGCCGGATTTAAATTTTGGGCCGGAATCGAATTTGTAGTTAGTTTTTTATGTTGTTCTTGATTGATATGTATTGTTGGGTTGATTTTGGACATGTTAGGCACAAAAATCATTGAAAACGGTGTTGTTTTGAGCTTGTTAGTACTTGCCGGATGGTCGCCGAATTCTGGTCAAGTTGCCGGAGGTGGTGACCGGATTCTGGGCACCATTGTTGTGTTCTTGCAAGCATTCAAGCTCAAGAACATGTTTGATCTTCCTAGCCCTAGTTGTACCTGATGAATAGTGTTTTTGGGATTAAAATTTGTTTTTATTTTCAAAAAAATTAGTTTAATTTTGAAAATTATTTTAAATTCAAAAATTGTTTTGAAAATTAAAATAAATTATTTTTAATTCGAAATTAATTATTTTTAATTATTTTAATTTATTTAGATAATAAATTAATTATTTAAATTGATTGGTTAATTTATTTTAATCAAATAATTAAATATTATTTAAATATTATTGAAAATAATTGGATTTAATTATTTTTAGAAATAAAAATGATTTATTTATTATTTAATTAATTGTTCTTTTACCCGTTTTAAATGAAACAAATTGGTTTGAGACCCTAAAAATAATTCGGAAGTGATAAAAATAGTTTGAGACTCCCTAATTTATTTATTAACCCGGATTATTATTTTATTAAATATTTTAAGGATCCAATAATTATCCGGAGGAGATAATAATGATCCACTTTGACTCGAATATTATTTTATAGTCTTCTAATAATTATTTGATTGATCTTTTCTTTTTGAGTCTTACCTGCTATGTGCAATACGTGACTTACATGCTTATTTATTTTCTAATTATTAGTACTTGTTTATTAATTGTTGTTCGTTATTAATAGAACGCATGGGTAGACACTAGAATCTAAATTAGAATATTTTATTTGTAGATACAAGCGAGGTAGTAGATAGACGAACGTTGTAGTCGTCCCATTCAGCTTTAGGACAGCTTCGATATCAGACAAGTATCTTCACCTTGATAATCTCAAACACTTTTATTTATTTTTACTGTTTTATTTATTCATATCATGATAAATAGTTATTGTTCAGAGTTATTTATGATTCATGTTTTATTCTGTGCATCAGAGCTACTTATTATTCGTACTGTGAATATTGGAAGATAATTATAATAAACACATCATATCCAGTATTATCGTAGTAAATAACGAGGATATGGTCTGTATTTGAAATTAAGCATACCTTATTTTATTTGGGGTTGCTCTATTGGATTGGAATTTATGTAGCGTAAGTGGCTAGAGAGTAGGTCTAACGGAGTTAAGGAGGATATGGTAACCAATCCATCTTCCTATAGGCTAACATTACTTGTCTATTTTGGTACCTATATTTTGAAATCCTTGTTATATCTATGGGTATAGAAATGTACCGATGAGCTATAAATGGGTCCTATTGCTTTTGAACCTGATCAGGGGGCAATAGTGTTTATTTGTGTTGGTTTTCCAATCCATATTGCCTGCGTGGCTATTATTTATTATGANATCCAATCCATATTGCCTGTGTGGCTAGTATATTTTGATTTTGAGCAGTTGATTCATTTTGATGACATACTGCATTGTTTCAGTTGAAATAAACTGTGATTTATTTACTGTTCAGTTTTCATAATAAACTGTGTTATATTCCATTCTCGATACAGATCTCATATCTTGATTTAATTTCAATTGTTCATATACTTGCTGAGCATTTCTTTGGCTCACTCTTGCTTTTTATAAAATTCTGCCAGATATCCAGTATGAGTCACAACGGTAACTCAAGTAGGCATAGAGAGCCTCAGGTGTTAGGGCGACTCGCTTCTCGGGCTTCCCAAGTATTTAGATGTTTACAGTTTTGCTGTAGATAGAATGTGTAATAAAATGAATTTAGACTTAAAACTTATCTAGACTTATGGATTTGAGTTTTTGGATTTAGCTTCTGGTTTGTAATAAAGTGATTTGGATTTACTTTTAGTTTCAGCTGCTTAATTTCATACTATAACCTGTTAGCGATCTTTGATTTGGCGGGGTCAGTGCACCTCTGATTTATTATCGGGCCAGTGGGCACCTGTTATATATTATTTTATTGTTATTATTGGTTGGTGACCCTCAAATCTAGACCCCGGGATTTGGAGGGCGTCACAGTATGTTCGGAGGGAAATTTTTATTTTGATTCCCTACATTCCTAAAATATAATAAAATAATAATTATTTAAAATATAAGGAATTAAAAAATTATTCTACTCTGATAAGCTTACCTATATTCATTATTTAAATTTTAAATAATATTTTAGATATATTCCTTTTTCGTATTTTAATAGATGGCATGAATGGAGATGATATTGGTTATCTATATTAATAACGTTGCAGATATTGAGGAACAAAATTGATTCCATAAATATGCGGATTAATTTTCTCTCACTTAAAAATTATAGGTAAAAACTTTTATGGTTGGAATGTATGTTTTACACCAAAATTACTACTCCTAAATTTGTATATACGGTAATAATATAGATAAAAACTCTCATGCGTTGGATATATTCTATAAGTCTCATAATTTTTTGATATATAATTTATAAGTTAATATATATATATATACACACACACACACACTAGTCTATAACCCGTGCAAAATATAAGAAAAATAATAAATAATATATTATATATTTTAAATGAATTAAATATTTAATATGATTATTTATTTTATTAATATTTTTATATAATTTTGTACATGGAATAAATTAATTTTGAATCGTATTTATATTACGTGTTTAAAGTTTCATTGCTATATTGTTATATATTTATATTAATTAACATAGATTAATAACTCATGCAAAACATTAACAAATTTTTATTAATAAAGAGAGTTTCGAATATATTAAAAATATTTTAATTAAAATTTAAATAAAAGAGTATATTTTAATATAGATAAAATATTAATATAATTTTAATATTCAAAAATTTTATTATAAAATTGTAATTTAAAATAAATTAAAGTGTTTGAACGATGAAAAAATTGAAACATACTATTAGATTATGAGTACAACTCTATATTCTAATTAAAAAAGAAGTTCGTTTAGATTAATATAATATAAAAGTATATATAATATATATATAGCACAATAATAAAATTCAATTGATATAAATAAAATAATAATATTATTTTAATATTCATAAAATTTAATTAATAAATTTTAATATTAAATAAACTAAAGAAGTTGACTAATGAGAAAATCAAAACATGGTAGCATATGGATTAAAAAATGTGTTTGAAATTGAATAGAAGACAGACACGCGTATTTGAAGTTGAGTGGGACAAAAAAGACCGACTTACGCTATAATAATATAGTATATATGTATATATATGTGTATATATTATATATTATATATATTAAATTTATAAAAAACTTCTTTAATAAATCAATTACTTATTAGATAAATTAAATGGGACAAGTGTATCATCTGCCAAGCATATTATTTATGACAAGATTATATTCCGTGCGATGCACGGATAATTTTTTTTAATTTTTAATATTTTAATTTTAATATTTTTAATATGATTTGAATTTATTGTTATTTATATAGTAATAACTTAAATTTGATTTAGTATTATATGAATATAGTTTTATATAATTTATTTATATTTATATTTTAATAGGATAATATTTTTGTGTTTTGTATAGAGATGTATTTTAGTTAGAAGAGTAATGTGTGTTTAATCTAAACTATTATGTTATTATATTATAAATGAAATAAATTATATATATATTTATTTATTTAATTTAATTTTTTTTAGAAAGCACTTGTAAATTTTTTGGAAGACGTTTAACCAACCAAAATATCAAATAAATCCATGTTTATATTATTTTTGTATCAATTATATTTATTTAAAATACTAATACATGTTTATTTAAAATACTAATATATGTATTTTTACTTTATAAACCATTTATAATTATCGATTAAATATTTAAAGAAGTTGAGTGGTAATGAAACTGATATAGTTTTGTTATATATGTAATTATTTAAAGAAGTTAAGTAATAATAAAATTGATGTAGTTGTGTTAAATATATAACACCACACTAAATTATATGCATTTAATTATTTTTGGAAGGTGTTTAGTTTTTTTTTAAAGCATTTGAACCAATCATAATTTTTTTTGAAAGAGGTTGAACCAATCAAATTAAACCATGTTCGCTTATAATAATATAGTATAGATTATGATTGACTGATTGAGGAAGTATTCTTGGAGGACGGACGGAAAATATCCGCATTTTTTTTCTTGATTTATGTATAATGAATAAGCGAAAATCAGAAGTAAATTCACAAGTATTAGTAGATGGAGGTACAGTACAGACTACAGAGTGCTACCTTATGCATCCAATGTGGTATTCATATTATACCACAATTTGTACGGTGGTTTCATGATTAACTTGGAAATAAATTAATTTTGAATTACACAACACATGTCTCGGACCTCAAGAGTCAAGCCCTCAACATATTATAACAAGCAAACCTAGTCAGTGGTAGATATATGCGCAATATATGTTTTGATTCAAGTAAAAGGNCAGTGGTAGATATATGCGCAATATATGTTTTGATTCAAGTAAAAGGACACAGAGTCACATACATTAGATTCTCCCCAGCTCCCTTGTCACATTAGGAGAGAATATCAAGCTCCTTATTGTGAATTACATGTATAGAGATGGAAAGAAGAAATGCAGCACGCAATCCCTTGAATCTAATAACAGTGTTAAGCCAAAGTTTTAGAATAGTTGTACACTCCTGGCTGTTTTAGAAAGCTTTCTTCCCACGCCGTTGTGTATTAAGGCAGTTCATGTTAGAAAATGGAAAGTTTAAGATATATTTTCGATATGTTCTTGATGTAATTTCCGGAAACTAACTGATGGAAGTTGTTCCTTGCTA
>QRFB01019887.1:0-19207 GCA_008931105.1 Oenanthe javanica
TTTTGCTCTTCAGTTTTCTTCCATTGAGGTCCATCTTATCTGGTAGAGGTATTCAAATTGTTGATCTGCGAGGCTATGGTGACCATATCGTAAAAAGCTTATAGCTTTAGTGACTAAATACAATCTTGTTACGTTTTGTTTCCAATAAATCACGAATGGAATTAGAAAGTTTGTTTAAGATAAAACTAAAAGTATGTGGCATGGTATTGAAATCAGTTTTGTTTGCATGCAATAGTGCAACACATATATGGCTGCGTAATTGTGTGAGCGTGTACATATGCAACTTTTGTGTTTAAACTTTAAACATTAAAGAGACTGGATTCATTGGCGCAGGACACTGGAATGGTTATTGAGCATTGACTAATCAGAAGTGAGCCTTTGTTTTTGTGGTGTTTTTTTTTCTACTTCGCTGACAACTAAACAAAAAGAGAGCTATGACTGAAATATTTAATACTAGTGAACTGCGAGTTATGACTGAATTTATAATCTATTTAATACTAGTGAACTGCGAATTATTGATTTAAAATATGGAGAAAAAAGGTTATTTTACATTAAAAAATTATGTGATAATTTTTTATTTTTTTTGCGTTCTTATTTTCAAGCCAAAATAGAGGAGTGAGTAATCCATACTTTCTTATCTTCATTTGCAGTCAAAGACATCAAAAGGAAATGCCTTTTCATTAACTTCACTTTCTCCCGCCACCATAGTTTCCTTGTGTTGGTGAGTGGAAATCCATCGTTGCAAACATTTATTTCTTTGGCGCTTCAGTTAATTTTATTTATTCCCGATATAAACAATTTAGCTTTTTGTCAAATAATATCTATAATTAATTGAGAATTTTATACGTGTACCATCGAATCCCCAAGTACTATCAGTGGTATCATTCTATCATTTTTGCTACGCCATCAAAAAAAATATATGCTACTACTTTATATCTTCTTGTTTATTAAACTTTTCTAATGTATCTTAAATCTAGTAGAAAAAAGACCAGTAATATATAATGCCTTTAATAATTTATTATTTAAATAAAAACACAACTCCAAATTCTCATTTAAAAACAAATATCTTTCTCTATACTAAAACAAAGGACAAACCTGACATATATCACTGTATTATTAAATATCACACTTGTCAATTTGTCATTTCAAATTAATGCTCATGTGTCTTACTCTAATTTATTCTCTCTTTTTCTTTCATTTTCTTTCATTATTTATTATTTTTTTGTCTTTCCACTAATTCTCTCTCTTACACCTTACGGGCTTATATTTCTTCTTATTATTGTATTTATAAAAATAATTATAAATTTATTTAATAATTTTATAATCAAATAATATATTCAATAAAATTTCTAAACTGTTATTTTATTTTACATATTAAAACTATACGGTATTGAAAAATCTTAAATAAATTATTATATGAATAAATTTTATACTTACAACTAATATATAATACAATTTGCATACATTAAAAAATATAATACAATTTGAACACAACGAACACATGTTATGTTTTTATTTCAATTTAAACACATACTTTTATTAATTAATATTCGATAAATTAATAACATTTTTAAATAATAACTTTCTAAGATCCCAACTTGATTTAATATAAAAGTTTGTTAATTTCAATAAATTATAAAACAATATAATTAAAAAATATCTTATATAAGTATATAATCGCTCTAACATTATAAAATAATTAAATGATAAATGATAATTTCATGAAATAAGAAATTTTTTCTATTGATAATAATACAACAGATAGTTTTAAATTTGTTACTTTTCTTTTACTAAAAAATATATATTATATAATATAGTGTAAGTAATGTGTCAAAATAAAAATCACAATAGATAGTTTTAAAATTGTCCTACTTTTTTTTTGAATCATTTTTTAATTTCATTATCTGCGCTATATTATATTGTGTAAGTAATGTATTCAAAAAAAAAATCAAGATATCTTAAAATAATTAAAATTTTATTTGTGTTGGTTTTTATGCATTATTTACACTATATTTAGTATAAGTAAAAATATTTCCAAAAGAAATAGGTAAATGATTAGATAAAATAATAATATATTTAATAATATCGACCTATTTTTATCTTATTTTATTAAATTAATTAAAATTTTATTTAAGGCATATTTGAATTATAAAACCTAACTCATTTAATTGAATATTTTGAATATATAGAATAATTTCAAAAATAATTTCTAATTAAGTAAAATAATATTTTTAAAAATATTATATAATATTATTTCTTTAACAACCGTACATCTGCGCGGAAACTATACTAGTTACATATAATATATACATCATATCCGAAACTCCGTGCTTTTTTTTTTTGAAAAATATTAAAATGAACAAAGTAAAAAAAAAAGATGAATAAAAATAAACAAATGATGGAGGGACACAACAGGCTTAGAACTGTAAGTTGTTACTGAATTTAAAATTTAAAAAAAATATAAATTAAACTGCTCCAAAAACATGGTTACAAAGTGAGTTGAGATCAACCTTACTAGATTTTATAAGATCTCCTGATCTAAGAACAAGGTGACTCTACATGCTTTGAGCATGAACCAGTCGGAGCAAAGTTAGCGTCAAGAACTCTTCGTACATTTTCATTCAAAAGAAAGCCACCTCATCCAATTAGGTTTGGCAGTCAAAAGAAGGCTTTCAGAGAGCATTATCCTAAATTTACAAGTTCAAAAATTGCAAGAAATGTCATAAACTAAATATTGAAAAACCTGCACCTAATCGATTTACCAAAATATGAACCAATGTCCCATTAGTACACGAGAAAGAAAACAACTATCGATACGAGCAACTAGAATGCTAGATATTGGTTTTCTTTAGGAACCACAGCAAGATGATTTTAGAGTAGGATGAGAGGCCCCAGCTGTCTGGCTAATGCTGACCGTCTGAGGCTGTAACAATCCAAATCACAGCATAATGATCAGATACAATCATGTACAGGATATATGGACAAGGCCAAGAAAAAGGATTGATGAGTGAGAATGTTACTTGCAACCAATGAAATTTATACTCGTAACTAGATAAATTAGTGAATCAATTATCTTAGACAATGAAACTACTCACAAATACAGTGCAAGCCCAAAGGGATGAACAGATACTCACAAGATATGTAATTTAGTTTAAGGTTCCACAGAAGTACTAATTATTTGGTCGTACCTGGGCCCCTGAGTCAGTTTCATCAAGTCTTTGCCTTATGTCCTGGGCAATAGAAATAAAAACCTCCTCCACGTTCATGTTTGTCTTTGCACTCTATTTAAATTTTATCACCACACATGGAGTTAAAAGTCAAACAAAGTTAACAACCGCATTGCAATTTCAATATTTCTTTAGCAAAAATTCACAAGGTGAGCTATAGCAAGTCTACTCACAGTCTCAAAGAATTTAATCCCATATTCATCAGCAAGTTCTTGGCCTTTTGAAGTAGGAACAACCTAGAGAAAAAGACATCCAGTTCGATAGTAATAATGCAGTCAAGTACAAATAAAGTGCATGACAAGTTTGGAAAAAGGAGGGGGGAGAGAGGAGGGAGGGAGGGAGGGAGAGAGAGAGAGAGAGCAGACCCTTAGGCTTTCATCCATGTCAGCCTTGTTCCCAATCAGAATCTTATTAACATTGTCGGAAGCATGCTGTTCGATGTTGCGAATCCAGTTCCTAATATCTTACAATGTGAAGATGCCATACAACACATAGTAAGAAAACTATAGGAGCAAATGGAATTAAAATGTTATCCGGAACAAGAGTAAAAGAAGGTTGGAGGGGGGGAACTACATTAAATTAGAAAAGATCATACTTCCGCGAAGTCCAGTTATAAGAAACACAGACAAAATTTTCCGAATAATAAAATAAAGAATGGATTTACTATTGAAGGAAGCTTCATCAGTTACATCGTACACCAGTAATATACCCATGGCTCCTCGGTAATAAGCTGCCAAATATCGGAACAACTTTAGTATAAACTCAGGGAACAGAAAAATGAAGCACTGCAGCTATCCANATAAGCTGCCAAATATCAGAACAACTTTAGTATAAACTCAGGGAACAGAAAAATGAAGCACTGCAGCTGTCCAGATTCTAGAAAAACACGGCTCAAGAAGCAGGGTTAGAGCATCTCCAATAGGTGTGCCAAAATCTGTGGCATGACACTCTTGGGCGCCACCCTCTTGGAGTTACAAAGGTGCCCAAAGGGTGCCAGAAGAAGTTGCCAATTTTTGGCATCCCCTCAAAATGGATAAAATACAAATTTTTGTATAAAAATTATATTAAACTCATACCTATTTTGTTATATCCAGTTCTTTTATTTATTGAATTTATGTGGGGACAATTTAAGCACCTTGTTTGGGGTGCTAACTATTGGAGCTAGAAGTTGCCAAATGTGACATGGATGAAGATAAAATAAAAATATATATATTATTTGCATTGAGTTGGCAATGTTTGGCACCCCCTAGTGGTGCCTCTACTGGAGTTGCTTATATAGTTATATTATAATGCCAAAGCAGAAATCCTACGTCTTCATGTTCGACCAGAAAAGAGATTAGGATGACCAGCTGATCAAAAACTTTTCATTATCAAAAGCTAACTCCAAGGTTACAATTACAGCCAATAATAAAGTGGCACAAAGCTTTTGTAAATAATAATGATCCAATACGATACCAAATATTAAGGTAATATAAATGTCGACCGGAAGTATTGAATTTACAAACACCTTATATCTTGCTTAGGATAGAAAAAAAAATGATACGACTTGTCACACTTACCGGTGGTGATCGTTCTAAATCGCTCTTGACCGGCAGTGTCCCAGATTTGCAGTTTGATTCGTTTTCCATCAAGCTCAATTGTTCGTATCTTAAAATCAATGCTATATAAGATATACATTTATTAGTAAAGAGTTCAAAAAACAATCATAAGAGAAAGATTGTATGATACTTGAAAGCTGAATGTACCAACCCAATGGTTGTTATAAAGCTAGTGGTGAAGGAACCATCTGAGAACCGTAAAAGGAGGCAACTCTTGCCCACACCTGTATATATTGACTCATCAGANCTTGCCCACACCTATATATATTGACTCATCAGAAAGAGAAACAAAAAGTTTTCAATTTATTAAGTTAAACACACAACTTATCTTTTCAGTTTGTACAACCATATATAAAAATGGAAGCTATATCATCTCTCTTTGCAATGATCTCAAGGCACAAAGTACGATAAATCTAACATATTGTAAATCATAAATGTTTGTATGAAGAACAAGACATGGTATCGGATATTTTTTACTATTATATCATTACTAATCACTTATCATATAATTTTTTTGCTTTAAAATGATCGTAGATTTATAATTATTTTGGTAAAAACAGCTAAAAAACCTGAGAAATGCAACTCAGAAAGATACTTATTTCTTAATTTCTCGAAGTCATAATGGAGTACTCATGTCCCCGCATAATCAGCAAGGCAGTCATTGTTTCATTTACTCTGGTGCCCCCCCCCCCTCTCTCTCACACACATATACACACAGAGGCAGGCAGCGCGCGCGCGCATGTGTGTTGGCGTGAGCACAGTTCAGTTACATGGGCAATTCACCTGAAGCGCAACGTCTCATTTTCTCCCCATCTAAAATTTATTTCTGATCCATGAAAGCATAATTGTCTTGTTTTGGATATATTTAAAGACTATGACTTCCTACAAATTGAAGGTGACTTGGGAAGGTCCCGGTCTTTTATTGACTTCATGACAATTTGAAGACTAGTTCAAAACTAGGCATGAGAGTACACAAGTCTCTTATTGTAAGCCAAACTTAGCAGATGCGTGTACAAAAAGAATATATACCATCATACACACTAATTCCATGTAGTAAACCCTAATGAATCAGATATAACATATACACATATATCATAATTCATAATTCATAATTCATAAGTCATGGCATCACCAGTACCATTAAAATCTCAGTAGCTTTACGACTTTTCATTGCCTCAAATAATGTGGAAAAAGAAGAATTGCCGTGCCACCTATTCGCCTTTGCGCCACCACAGTCTCCGATAAGAGACTCGGATTTGAAAGCAAAGATTTATATTTGTATACGAAAGGGTAGTAAAATAGCTGAATTATTAGATAATGAGAATGATTAAGTGATCAGATGCCCAATAAAGATGAGATTCATGTAGAGAATGTTGTAAATTATAGAACGTAAAAGATGTAGAGAATACTTATAAAGAATTAATGTTGACATCTAAAAGAGTTATCTTTTATTCATCTCATATGGCTTTATATAATAGCCAAAACCCTAACTGAATATTCACATGATAACATCTATCTAAAATCCTGCTATATTTAAAAACTAATAACTATTATCCCTGCAAATTAGGCATGAGTTGACCTATTATGTAGATAATAATTTAAATTTAAAATACTAAACATAATTCTAACAGAGAGAGAAAGGGGTTGTGATTGAGAACTGCGAAAACGAAGAGCTTGAGGAGCCAAAAACGTGGAATTTCATGAATGTGCAAAAGAGGGAAGAGTGTTTATGTTAGGAGAGTGGGGAAGAGAGAGCCGCGCTAAATTACCGAGGCTCAGGCATGAACCTCTATAATTTACCGAGATGCTCGTCTCTATTTATTTTTCAATCTTGACCGTTCATTAACTCATCCAACGGTGTAGGAGTAGTATGCTGCAAAAGTGATCCACAGCATACGGGATCAGGCCCCTATCATAAATTCTTACACCACAAGTATACTATGTAAATGAATGGAAAATTGAGAAAACATACCACTATCCCCGATCAACAGCAGTTTAATGAGGTAATCATAATTAGCAGCAGGGGCACCGGCACCGGCAGCAGCCATTTATAAGTGCTAATCAACTATATATATTAGATTGTAATTCGCAAGTGGAGCCGAAGAAACCCTAATACAAATACAAATTTCGTGAGAAAACAATAATAATAATAATTAATAGAAATTAAAGAACATAATGTTTTAATAAAATATCAAGATTACAGCTTTTAAGCGAACAAGACATGTATATGCAAACCTGATCGTACGAGATCAAGTTATGTTGCGAAATTGGACGGGGTTGATACTCTGAAGCGTCTGTAGTACTGTCGTAAATATCGTATACAGTAATATTTATCGCGCGCCAGCTTGCGGAAAACAAATCAATACTTACCCTTTTTTATACTCCTGTAGTAAATTCTCGTGCACTATGTTTGTTTGGAAGATTGCACTTGGGGGTGATTTGGTTCGCGGATTTGTAATCACGAATCGAGTCAGAGAATGCCCGAGTTTGTGTTATCATTTCTCATATTACGTGTTTGATTGATTATTGAAATAAGTATATTTGATTTAATAAATTTTGAGTTATTAATTATAATTAATTTAAAATGTTAATTAATTAATTATTTTAATATATTTTTGTATCATTGATTTATTTCATATTAAATATTTACATTTAATTACTTAAATATAAATGAAAATATTAAAATTAAATGATTCCTACTACCCCTTTCTCATACTCACCTCCTCTATTGGATATCAAAAACTCATATCTTATGAGTTTGATGTATGTGTTTTAAATCATCTTTTTCTCAACTAAATATCAATGTATGTGTTTGAAATGAACGAAACTCATACATGATTTCAGAATGAGTTTAACCAAACGACTCTTTAGGGTGTTCATTCGATCTGTCAAGCAGTGGTTTTGAACCGGACTGAGACAATCAGAACAACTTAAATTGTACCTTAGAAAAAATCGTTATTAATGGTTCGTTTATTCGGACCGTGTAGAATTAAATGGTTTTGTTTGGTTATGGTTTGTAAAAATTATTTAGCGATTAATTCGGACCGGACCGTTTAAATATTATATATAATAAATAATATATATTACTCCCTTCGTCCCATAATAATAATCTCTTTTGAGAAAAAAATTTGTCCTATAATAATTGTTCATTTCTACTTTAAATGTAAAAAAAATTCAAACTTACCCTCTTTTTTGACATTTCCAATATAAAACTTACTTTATTTAATTAGTATAGAATAGTCCTAATAATATGACACGGAAAATTATTGTACAACTAATATTTCTTAATATATGTTATTTTTCTAAAAGAGATTATTAATATGGGACAGAAGAAGTAATATAATTAATTAAAAATTAAATATTTTACATCTAAGAATAACTTTTTTTATGATAAAATTTTAAAATTCTGCTTTATCAAAATTTTGTAAATGGTTCGGTGATCTAATTTAGACTACTCCTCATCGATATGAAATTAAATATATTAGAATTTCAGACAAGTTTTTTATTGAAATATATGAAAGTGAAAAGTTAAAAATAAAATTATTGAGTTTCTTTTAATTTAGCATAAAATATTTGAAATTATGATTTTTTTTTTAAAATTATGATTCCATATGATTTAAAAGTATTACTCATAATTTTTAAATACGATAATTAATTTATAACATATTAATTAGAAGTCAAACCATGATTCGAAACCGAATCAAATCATTCTTAAGTGGTTCGGTTTTTAAATTTTATTGGTTCTGTTTGATTTTGAATTTTAAAAAATCGTTATTATCGCTTTGGTTCGAAAAATTGATGAATTCGGATCAAACCGGACCATGAACGCCCCTATTAAATATATACAATTTTTAGTTTAATTTATAATATAATTTAAAAATACTCATAATCTTTGTCTCGGGTTCTTTTCTAGGATAATAATTCAAATTTAAGTGGGTAGCCTTAGGGATGGATGTGGAGTTAGTCACTTATTGAAATTAATCGAAATACGTGTAAGTTGTTCTAAATATCCGGTATAATAAAAAAAAATACTCATAGTCTCAATGCTATAAATTTTTTAACTAATTCAATATTGTGTTTCTTTTATAAAAATATATTTAAAATAATACTAAAATTAATTATAAATTTGTTTAATGAAAACAAATATAATTGTTGAACATGTAAATATATTTGAAAATTAAACATAAATATAAATATTTTTATATTTTTAATTAAGTGGTTAAGTCCGTTCGGTGATTCCCTTTGAAAATATACCGTAAATATTATAATAAATTGGGGATAAAAATGAATTTTTTTTTATTAGTACTTTCTATATAAAAGTCTAAGTTATTTATGAGCAATAAGCCGTGTCATAAAACTCGTTAAATCGCAAATCATATCCATCGAATATATTTTCGACTAGACCAACAATCATAACATTTTTATTCATTACTTTATGAATTATTGAAAAAAATTCAGCACTGTTAAAAGCGAAGAGTCTAAATGTGTCAAAAACAAATGTCATGAAATTGTGTTTATTATTTCTACTTATTTTTCTCATATTTATGCACTTTTAATTTTACTTAACCAATTCTACTTATTTTTCTCGTATTTATGTACTTTTAATTTTACTCTTTTAATTGTTACTTGATCAATTATAAATATTCTATTATCAAATCCTTCTAAAAGAGATAACCTAGTAAAATTGACACAAGTCTGTTTCTCTCTGTCGCAACTCTAAACCAAAACATGAGTTGATTTAAGTGGCGATCTGGTCTTCGGAGAGGGATAAAAAAGTTGATCAATGCCTCTTTTTTATCTGAAATTCCCACCCTCCAAATATAGATATACATGGATCGTCAGACTATCTATATTTTAACTTTAACTTTAAGGTATATACACGGGCATAAAAAATATAGATATACATGGATAGTAGATCAGACTATACAATACAATCATCATAAGGTACCTTGCACGTATCACATCGCCACCTGATTATGTAAACCGTAAACATCAAGATAGGTGATCCGTGGTTGTTTATGCTTCCCCAATATCTTAAAAAGAAATGCTCATTCGACATTTCGACCCGACCAGATTTCACGTTATAACTTGGTTTATTTATACCTTTTGGCGTGAATTGTAATTTTCGTTACATGCAGAATTTGTTTGTATTTTATCATACTTCAGTGTTAGAAACATTTTAATTATTTTTAATTTATCTATGAAAATCACATAAATTTACGTGAATTGCTCAGTTAAAAATAATTTTAAAATATTATTATTGTAGTTTAAATGTAGTTGTGATATAAATTAAAATTTTAATAATTTTTTTATTAAAAAAATATTATTAATTTCATAAACCAAACGTGTAGGTCTGTTAGCATATTATTATTCGCATGTAGCCAAAAAAAAAAGGTATATCCATAGGACAATGCGATATACTGGGGTAAGACTTGAGAGCATCGAGTCCATTCAACAGGTGGGAGGCCCAAATCAAAATCAAATGGATTAGATAGCGTTTTACTTCCACGCCGTTCCTCAATTATCAGTCATCGTTATCGCTTTATCAATTTATCATCATTCTTTTTCTTTTTCTTTTTTTAACGCAAAGCAAAGTAAATGTAAATCTGCTGTTTCTTTAATTTTTACTGTCTTTTCGGTGTTTCTGATTTGCTCCCGCTAACTTGCTCCCTTTTTCTATTACTCGACTGTACCGAAAATTTTGTCTTATTTATTTTTTGTGACCGCAATGGTCATAATATTTTTAAATTTTTTATTTTAGATTTGAATTGAAAATTCATGTAGATTAACTTGACATGTTTTATATTAAAACAGTTTATTAATAAAAGAATATACAGTATTTGTAACAATAATCAAAATTTAAAAATACCTAGTAACACAGACAAAATTAGAGGTTTTATAATTTAAATGTTGAATATAAAATAATAAATTATAAATCTGTAAAAGTTTTTCCTTATTAATATATAGTTATTAACTTATTTTTAATAAACATAATACTTATATAGTGTGTGGGTTGGAAAATTAATATTACCCGAACGAAAATTGAAAATAAATACAGAGAAGGGAAAGAAAAATTAAACAAAACATATACAGTATTGGATTCTACTGAACAAGGAAAAAAATAAAGGGGATTAACAGCAATTAGAAAATATAAAAACAGGAATTAACAGCGCAATTAATGGAGGGGAGACAGCTGTGTACCCGGTAATTAATTTAACAGTACGGTCATATTCGATCCTAAAAGAATCTTCTTTCCTTTTCCAACATCAAAGACGGCGTCGTTTTTACGGAACAATCTAATTCCCGAGACAGACAGAGAGATACGGGGCAGCAAGCGAGAGATATTCTCATAAATTGTGTGTGTATATATTCCTTGAAAATGAGAGAAAGGAAAGAGAGCGGGAACGCGTGTATCTGCAGCTTCCTGCCTTCCCTTTTTACCGCCTAAGCTCCCCCACCTCCCTCCTCCCTATATACACACACACTCTTACTGTATCTATATCTACCCAATTCATCACTTTGCCTTTATACTCGCATACACACACTAGATCTGAGAGCTTCTACTCGAGGTACGTTTTAATTTACGATTTCTCAGTTTTAGCTTTAATCTTTTTTATTTAACTCCTGTTATCTTCTGTTTGGCACTTTGCTAGATCTGAATTTTAATTAATAATGATTAAAACCGAATAAACTTGTGTTGATTTTGTTTCTGCTATTTGATTAGCGTTTATAAGTTAGTTGAGTGATTTTTTTATTTTTTTTTGACAGAGTTAGTTGAGTGATTTGAATGTGTAGTAATTGTAGTTTTTTTAAGTGCAGCGTGTAACTATGACTCCACCTGTTGAAACTAAGGCTAAGACTACTGATTCTCTCAAAACTACTCATCCGCCTCTTAACGAGAGGATTCTTTCGTCTATGACTAGGCGATCTGTTGCTGCACATCCTTGGCATGATCTCGAGATAGGTTTGTTATTTCTGTTACCTATTAAGTTTCGTTTTCTCGTATGCTTTTGTTTAATTACAAAGTTATGTCCTGAATATTTAACTTTCTTTGTCACTTGTCCCAGGACCCGGAACTCCAGTCATTTTCAATGCTGTATGTTTCTCTAATTTTATATTTTGTTGTCAGAGTTTGTGATGCAATCGTTTCGTGTTTTTACATAATATACTTTTAAAATGTAGAGGTAGAAGAGCTATGTGTCGGATCTTTCAATAAATAATTGAGCAGATATTGTTACTATATCCATATCCATAGTATATTATATTTTTAAATACAAAGATAAACATCAGATGATTAGAAACCAACATTGATTTACAGTATTTTTGTCTTGCAATTTATTTACTACTAATTTAGATGGATTGAAGTAATGGAAGAATGAGTGCTCACTTTGCAAGCTATGTATACGAGATTAAGCAATATAATCTGGAAAACATGTTGATTTACATGTTTAGTTTATCAGCCTGATTTCGAATAATATTATGTAAGAAATGTAGTATTATGTGTTGAGTAAACCTATCAAGTTTGTCTTTAAACAATTTTCATACTAATCAAGTTTGTAATCTGCAGGTGATTGAAATTAGCAAGGGAAGTAAGGTGAAGTACGAGCTGGACAAAAAAACTGGACTCATCAAGGTGATTAACACTGGTGTTTTATTGTGTTTTAAAACGTACATACCGACTCCTTACCCCAAAAAGGTGTGCTGACTTTATCAAATGTGCATATGCAGGTTGATCGTGTTCTATATTCATCAGTTGTGTACCCCCATAACTATGGATTTGTTCCTCGAACTCTCTGCGAGGACAATGATCCTATAGATGTACTAGTTATTATGCAGGTAACTTAATTAACTTGCAGAAGTATGCATGATAAAATTGGCAACCCATCTCTGTTAAAACTTGGCATTTTCTATTTTATACTTCAGGCGCACTTACATACGTGGACAAATGGTCATGTTATGCTTTTAACAAATTTGGAGACTGCAATCTATATATCTAGACTGGGTCTAATCTGTAAGCCTAATAAGCACCTTTAGCCCGTGAGTGTGTTAATTTTTAGGTAGTTTCTAGTGAGTTTTAGGTGTTCATAAGCTTATTGTTGTGAGTTCTGTTAAGATGTTGCTATAAAAATCCTAGTCTCCTTGTAACATGATGAACCATGACAGTTCTATACAGTGATGTAATAAGCCTGAGATTATAATGTTAATATTATTTCCTAAAGGTGTTTCTTTTCTAGATCTATTGATCGATGTCACTGAACCCTTGAAACAATTGGAAGCACCTACTATATGGATTAATGTGTTGCTTAATATGGTTTTGATTTCAACATTCATAGCCCACCTTTTCTAGTCACTTCCTGCAAGTGCCCATCAGGATCTCCTGGTTTGATTAAAAATGGCAGGTTTTAACTGTAGATATGGGATTATCATTGTGCACAAATTTAGTGGGCCACTTGCAAATACTACTGGAGCAAAAGAACTAGGCGTTTTTCTAACATCCATCTTGTACCTGTGTAGTGAATTTCATAGCTTCTAACTCTTAACATTATAGCTCAGCCACACTTTTGCTGCTATTGTTTTTGAGGATTCCTTCTTTGCATACAGGAACCAATTCTTCCAGGATGCTTTTTAAGAGCTAAAGCAATCGGCCTCATGCCTATGATTGATCAGGTAACATTTTCTTGACATAACATGTGTGCTTCCTTCGTCAAGTGGCTTCTAACTTCGATTGGAAAACAGGGAGAAAAGGATGATAAGATAATTGCAGTCTGTGCCGATGATCCTGAGTATCGTGACTACAATGACATTAAGGATCTTCCTCCACATCGTTTGGCTGAGATTCGTCGGTTCTTTGAAGACTGTATCCTTTTAACTGACTTTTTCTCAAAATTTTACTTGTGATGGTATGTCTCATTGTTCTGCTATAATTTGGGAAATGAACTAACACAAGAATTTCTTTAACAAGTCGTCAGACAAGAAAAATGAGAACAAAGAAGTTGCAGTTGATGATTTCCTCCCTGCCGCAAAAGCCTATGAGGCAATCCAGCATTCCATGTAAGTGTCGTGCCATCTTTTGTTTCTATTGTAGTTTTAGATACTCCTAAACGATGCAAGTGCCAAACCATTTCATAAATCTTACGTAACTGGCCTGCCTATATCACCAACCTAATTACAAATGTAGATTAAATATCAGAATAAGTTGGCAGTGTTCTTTCTGCCAACTTAGTTATTAAAGTTCTATGAATATTTCTCTATTGGCTTCACATTGTTGAAATGAATATCCTATAATAACTAATCGTAATCAGATGCTATCATTTGTGTTGGTACTTATATCGGACCCCTTACTTTCACCACAAACGGAATATACATTATGTCAGTGACCTACTTATATTGCTGGCCTAATTACCAATATTAATGTTCCCGGAATAATTGGTGGTGTTCTTTCTGTCAACTTAATTATAGAACTGTGTATTTCTCTATCGGTCTCACATTGATAAGAAAGTCCATAGTAACCATCCAGCCATATCCTATGAATATTTCTCTATATGCTTTTTTTGAAATACATGTCCTATAAATCTATAATCCCTTTGCATATAAATACTCCAACCTTTGCTGTGTGAATGCTTGCCTGATTTTGCTACTAATTAGCTTTGAGGAATTAATTTATTGATATATTATGACCGGAAAACACCTTAATTCATCATTATGTGCAGGAATCTCTACGCTGATTATATTGTGGAGGGCTTAAGGCGTTAGGATCTTGATCACATTGAAATGACAGCTTTAGGAGGAAAGATGCTGTTGGTACATTTTGAAGCATAAGCACAAATTAGTTTCATGCCTGTGCTTATCTTACTATCTACTACTGTTTAATATGCTCTGGATAATGATGAAAATCCTCCCAATATCTACTGTTATGAACAACACATTATAGTAATGAAATTAGTAAAGGTGATTTTCTTGACATTTTCCGTTCTAGGCTTTGTATGTTTCATTACAAAGAGTGAAAGCTTAAACTCTGGTTTTTAGTCACGGAGGCATTGTTTCATCGAGGCTGCTATGTGTTTTTCTACTATAAATTGTCCACGCATTATTCAAACTTTTATATATATAACGATGAAGGCTGTTGCAGCACTCTTTCAGCTTTAAGTATATATACTAGACAAAGATCTGTTAATTTGTTCTATGAAAATATGTGTTGACAGTGCAATTGTGCAGGTTCAACTTGGTCAACATCCAAAAACTAGGCTGAAGAATTACGACTGTATGAACAATACTATGTTTGCTTTCAGTACTTATTTTGACTTGGCCATAAGAAACCATTGTTGAAAAAACTTCATATATGGCCAATCGGGACAAGGTTCTTTTACTGAAAAATTAAAAAATAAACTATTACAGAACCTATAAGACAATATTTTATGGATTGTGATCCAAATACGGTTAAAATAGTTCTGCAAGTAAATTAAAAACTGAAAATGCAAGTACGGCCAAAATATAATGAACAAAGCAGAACTTCTTTTCTAAAAATGAACTCAGTAATTAAAAACAATGCACAACATCTCTAATGCATTCTTCAAGAAAATCTGGAAGAAACTCGAAATTAAATATTATGATCATAGTGATGCATATTATATTTTTTTTCATGTTTTCAATACCAAACCATCTCACTGAAAAATATAAAAATAAAAGTCTGATTATCTTAATTTTACCTTGCTGCATACAATCAGCGTATAAAGAAAATTTAACAAATACGGAAAGGCCAGGGATTGCTAGGATATGGATCCACAAGCTATTACTATTTCAATTCCTTTGACAACTAATTTAGTCACAAATGACTTTTCAAACAAACATCTTTAAAACCCAAGTGCCATGGCTGGAGACCAGTAATTACTCAAATATCATCTCTCATAATTTAGGAAGGGGAAGGGTGATCACATAACAAAACAAGTACGAAAATTAGTTCTAGGTAACAAAATCCATAAATGTGAAAATGCTCTCTATTACAGGAGCTCAGCTTAGTAAAAGAAACCAAGAACTTTGCCACCGACGTTTTTCCTTCTGGCTTCTTCATGATCCATGATGCCTGCTGATGTGGTTAGCACGATGTATCCAAACTGCATTTGAATTTAATATAAAAGAAGCATGTTTAGGAATGAATACTGATAAAATCACTATCTTCTTATGTTCATTAGATAACTTGATAACAAGAAAATAAAAAGAAAGTAGAACTGCAAGTTAACCTGTCTTGATGGAAGCAACCTTGCAGTCCATGGTTCAATTTCCTTCACACCGACATCAAAACGAGGGCTGATGACACCACACTTGTTCAACCTCCCATTGAGTTCGACCACAATCTTTCCAGATCTATGATCATCAACATATTCAAATTCACCGATGTAACCTGCACCAAGATACAAATGAAGACAAGCATGGAACACATTAAATGTCACTTGATAGTTGACACATACAATTAATAAATTAAATATTATCACTGAATCCGAAATATGAACACCAACCGTGCTTCTGCATGACCATAAGAAATTTAATGACCACCTTTGAGGATGGCCTTATCATAACCTGTCGCTTTCCACGCTTCTCTGCATTGAACATGCTCTTTAGAGCATCATTCAAGACACTAACTCTTACCATCTTTCAAGCTGAGGTTCTGCAAGAAAAACAGTTTGAATTAAACAAGAAAAAAGATACCAACTTTGCAAGTGCCAGGAAAACATCTGTAGTACGCACAGATATGCTTCCTCCAAGAATTGTGGATTAGCATTTTATTTATTTTTTTGGCACCGCAATGCATTAGGTTTATAATGAATGCTATTTCAGGGTACCAGTAAACCTTGCTACAGCTACTATGTTATGATGTCTGGACCCAACAAAGAACTGGTAAAATCTGGCACTCAAATAGTTAAATTGCTCAAGAAAGCCACATTCCAAACTCTAGTCCATATTTTCATAAAAACGGGGAAACACAAAATCATAAACTAGCAATATTTGCAATGACAAACATATTAATACCTCTAAAACTAAACTCATCAGTTTGNTTGACACATACAATTAATAAATTAAATATTATCACTGAATCCGAAATATGAACACCAACCGTGCTTCTGCATGACCATAAGAAATTTAATGACCACCTTTGAGGATGGCCTTATCATAACCTGTCGCTTTCCACGCTTCTCTGCATTGAACATGCTCTTTAGAGCATCATTCAAGACACTAACTCTTACCATCTTTCAAGCTGAGGTTCTGCAAGAAAAACAGTTTGAATTAAACAAGAAAAAAGATACCAACTTTGCAAGTGCCAGGAAAACATCTGTAGTACGCACAGATATGCTTCCTCCAAGAATTGTGGATTAGCATTTTATTTATTTTTTTGGCACCGCAATGCATTAGGTTTATAATGAATGCTATTTCAGGGTACCAGTAAACCTTGCTACAGCTACTATGTTATGATGTCTGGACCCAACAAAGAACTGGTAAAATCTGGCACTCAAATAGTTAAATTGCTCAAGAAAGCCACATTCCAAACTCTAGTCCATATTTTCATAAAAACGGGGAAACACAAAATCATAAACTAGCAATATTTGCAATGACAAACATATTAATACCTCTAAAACTAAACTCATCAGTTTGCCTAATAGCATTCCAATTTAGGTACAAACTGAGAAAACAAACATATAGCATACTTGCCGATATTCTCCAATTATGTTGTTTTAAAAGTATCACATTACAGAATTTTAGCTTCTGATCAGCTATACGTGAGCCATGAGGTCCATGACCTGGTTTCGCATTATCGAATCTTGGAGCAGCTAAAAGCACCAAACTAGCTAACTCAATAGTTTACCTAACATTCAGATACATAAATGCTTTGAAAACTGAAAATGAATTACATGAAGTTCAGAACAGCTATACAGACATACAGTATACATATACATACAAGTGAAACGTAATCAACCCATACATGTGAGTGAATCATATCAATAAATCCATAAATACATACATGTGAGCAAATGAATAAAGAGTTATATACATACATGTGAGTGAATCGTGAATAATCTGACAATTTATGTGTACAACTTACCTTAGTTCTCTTCTTGACAGTGGCCGCCGGCGTCTTTAGTCGCGTATGAATAACAAAAGGACAGACGCTAGGGTTTTGTAAATGGAACGAAGATTTGGGCCGGTAAGCTTTACTTATATAAACTGTCATGGGCTTAATTCTTTTCAGATTTGTTTTGGGCTTTTTGAGATGGCCAGCAAGGGTTTAAATGCAGACTAATATCTATGTTCTAATTATGTAGTCTCGGGACATTGGGGTGTTTGGCTTAGCTTATAAGTAATAAGTTATTTTTTAAAAAAAATATTTTCATATATTTTTTTGAAAATTAATATTTATTTTAGAAATTTAAGACCAAATCTTATTTCCAAATTTAAAAATAAGTTACTTATTTTCAGAAAAAATACATATATACCAATTTTTTCGGTTTATAAGCTTACATAAACGGGCCCATTATACAATCACTAAAAAATCTACGATTCCCTAGTCTCACGTTAAAATATATATATATATATATATATATATATATATATATATATATATATTATAAAATTATCATTATATGAATAAAGGTCACGAATTATAATTAAATAATTAAAATTTCAATTCATTTTCCAAATTTAAGTTTGATATTAGATTGTTTTTTTTACCATTTGCTAGATAATATAGTGTATATGGTGTATTATATAACATATATTAATTTGTTTATTACGAATATTATTATAATAATTATACTATAATATATCTTGTAGCGGAGATTTTTCTTTATTTTATTTAATTTTAGTTGAACTTACTATGGTGTTCGTTTTTCTAATTATGGTGTTCGTTTTTCTAAAATAAGCCAAACAATCCACTAAGAGGCTCTTACACATGTCTACTTTCTATAGGGTAATATCAGAGCCCGCGGATCATCAAGTTGGATGAACATCAACCGTCGATTAAATATAATCCAACGGTGAAAACTAACCCACACAAATAATTATCCAAATGACGGGTTCCTCGACTCCCATATAAAAGCGACAGTGGAGACATCTAATTTCCAAGCTTCATTCATAACATCCTATACAACATACATTATACATACACATTTCTGTATCTATACATCATCTCTCTAGATTCCGGCAATGGAAATCGGCTCAAAAGTGAAGAAAGGTGCCGCCGGCAGAAAAGGCGACGGTCCTAGGAAGAAGTCCGTCACTCGCTCCGTCAAAGCCGGCCTTCANATCTCTCTAGATTCCGGCAATGGAAATCGGCTCAAAAGTGAAGAAAGGTGCCGCCGGCAGAAAAGGCGACGGTCCTAGGAAGAAGTCCGT
>QRFB01019888.1:6560-19206 GCA_008931105.1 Oenanthe javanica
GTGAGAAGAGTTAGACAATATTTATATAATCAACTGATCAGCTCAAGAGCACATTGTAAGATCAGTTGATTCTTTCTAACTTTGTAAAATCGAAGCTAGGTTATTTTAACCTAGGAACATTCAGCAAAAATATATATCTGATGGAAGAATCAATCCATCAGTAATTTTAAATCTCTCTTTTTCATTTTAATTTTCAGTTGCTTGTTCATATATATTCTGTCAATCTTTCAAACATCAAGAGCAAATATTAAAAGTCTCAAAAAGTTTTAATATTTGTATTCAACCCCCTTTCTCCAAATATTGACATTGTTCTTAGGAATAATAAGTACTTAAACGTTTGAGATCTGATAGAGGTGGTGAGTATACAGGTACCCCGTTTAATGAATTTTATAAGAAAATGGTATAGTTTATGAGGTGACTCCTCCATACTCTCTTGAGTCTAATGGGGTGGTAGAACGAAAGAACAGAACTTTTAAAGATATGATTAATAGTATGCCTATTAATTTTGGGTTTCCTAAGTACATGTGGAGATAGGCTCTGAATATCGTTTGCCATATTTTGACAAGAGTCCCTCTAAAACATATGGATAAGACACATTTTAAATTATGGAAAGGCAAAAATACTAGTTTAAAGTATCTTCGTGTATGAGGCTGCCTCTTAAAGGTGTTTGTCCCTGAACATAAGAGAAAGAAACTAGGGCCGAAAACTGTTGGTTGCATCTTTCTAGGCTCTACTGAAACCATTACCGCTATGAAATTTTTAGTGTTAAAATCTGGCATAGACGGTATAGTTGCAAATATTATAGTTGAGTTTCGTGATGCAACATTCTTTGAGAATGTGTTCCCTATAAAGACTGATATACCTCAGGATATTTATGATGATGATCCTACTCGCAAATCGAGTTCCATTCCAATCATGTAGAAATGATGAAAAATGTGGGGGTGGATCCTGCTAGTATCTCTACTCCCAACGAAGTAGAGGAACCTAGAGACATTTGACTTTACGGCAAGCCATGGAATCTTCGGAGTCAAGGCACTGTAAAGAGTGAGATCAACTCTATTGTTTCTAACGGAACATGTGAATTGGTTGACTTTCCTCCTTGGTGTACTATTATAGGATGTAAGTGGATTTTCAAAAGAAAAATGTTAGGTCCAAACTATCATAGAAGGGGGGTTGAATACGATATTGGTAGTTTTTTATTTTGGTTCATGTTTATAGATCTGTTCTTGGTGAGCAATAAATACAGCAGTTATAACTTTACACAACAAGAACAAACTTCGGGAATATACTTTGTATTATATAAACCCAAGGTGCTACACTCTCACACAAATGTATTAGCTACAATGAATCTCATAACAACAAATAAATACGAGCTTTAATGGCTATCTGTTTTCTCTCTGTCTCTCTCTAAGCTATATTTCTGTGTTGTGTTCTGATTACTTACAAAATGAAAATACATTTTTTTATATGTAGACTTTACAATAAAGTGAAATAAAATTATAAGTGTCGACTAATTCTTCTCCTGTATTGACTTGAGTTGACCCTTGTATAATTTTCTATGTGTCGAATAGTATTGCCTCGTATACTTCACTTAGAAAGTAATCCAGTCTTGATAGAAGTTGAAGTGTTGAATCCTAGCTTCCTGTATGCTTGACTTGATCATTTTGGGTCTTTTAAATACATGTGTCGAATTCTTCACTTAGTAGTCACATGTGACGAATTCTTTGCACTCTTGTAGAACTTAGAATATTTTAGAACCACTAGGACATCATGTGACGAATTGAGGTCCTCTTATGATCTATGCATCGACTTTGAATCCCTCTAGCTTGCCTTAGAATATTTTCAGTCAAGTAACTATAGCATGTGTCGAATTCTCAAGTCCTGTAGAAGATGTGTCGAATTATATGCATCAAGAACTTCAAGTGTTGAATTCTTTTCAGTGTAGTATACATGTGTCGAATTCCCTCTCATGTACATGACTTAGAATATTTTCTAAGTGTCGAATTCCTATGTGTCGAATTCTACACACATAAGCTTAACACTTAGTTTCTTTTTGACATTCAAAGACTATGTGTCGATTTCTTCTACTATGCACTTCATCACTTTGATTCTTTTGGTTTACATACTTGGCTTTTGTCAATTCTTCTTGTATATTGAATATGTTAATCAAATTCTTTGTGTTGACACTTAGTGCACTGGTCTGGTTCATAAGTGAATAACACGGCATTGATCCTCATATTCTTCATTAAAACAATTGACATGATTGTTGTATTCCTTTATTGCTTCTGGTCTTCACTGAAATCTTCTGGCACTGACTGTTTGATCTTTAATACTTTCTGAAATACTGAATCACTTATTCTTCACTGAGGCTTGCTCATAGTAATGGACTTCTTTTAGTGATCTTTAATATTTCATCAAATATCTTGATACATGTAGTTGTCTATTCTTCATTGTAGATTCTTATGATTACAATAATATTATTTACCCGTCCTTTACTTTTAGTTGAGTTACAGATCCTCGATTACATTGTAGGTTACATTATGATTTACAATCTCCCCTTATTTGATTGTTAGAGTTCGACAAGAAAATTCTAAAAAAAATAGGATAACTTAACTAACAATACAAGAAAAAGTAAATAAAATTAATTGCATTCTGGATTAAATATTACATTTCCAGATTTCATTACAGCTAAGTTACAAGAATGTGTTTATTCCTCTACCCTGAACTAATATTTCTATTTGTTTCTTCATTCTTGAACCTTTGTGATTCTCCTTCTGACAATGTCGTGAACCTCCCATTTTAGAAGATTTCTTGGTCTTGGATATTGCAGTTGATCATAGATGAGTTATAGTAGTGATATACTCCTTAATCTTTTCAATTCACTGAATTTGAAGCTTAGTTGATGATTCCACCCTTGCACTATAACTCTCTTTGGATTAACATCCACCTGATTTTTAATCATTTGATCTTCTTATAACACTTTGTCCAAATAGGCTTCTTCTACTTCTCGTAGCACGATCTTGTCTTCAGGGTTTGTAGAGTTCCTGAGTTTTTCCAAAATTCTTCCAATCACTTTTGAATTTTCATTTCTAGTTCTACTCATTTCAATTTCTCTTTCACTTTCATTCTATTTTGAGTAAATCACTCTTAGTGGATTGGTGATGACCATTGATTTTCTTGCTTCTTCAGTCTCAAAAATTGGTTCTGTTATTTCTTCTTTTGAGAGATCTTTTGACATATTAAACATGTGTTCATCACCCGGATCATCTCTGAAAGGTTCTCTAGGTTGAGTACCCTTTGATGGATCAAATCTTTTCACGTTTACAATATCTCTTCCTAGAGCTTTAGAGATGTTCAACTTGTAAGCAAAAATTCTTTCTACTGCTTTCCATTTTTCAGAGTTTTTGAACCCCTTTCCTCTTAGCAAGCCCTCAACAAACTTTAATCATCTGAGTGAGTAGTATGTCAATGCTTCATGATCCAGTCTCAGTATCTGAAGAAATTGATCTTTGAAATATCTGATTTGATATGGATCCTGTTGAATTTCTGGCTCTACTTTTTCTATTAGCTTTTCAATCATTTCTGCTATCAATTCATTCTCAGAGGATTCATGGATTCTGATCTTTTGCTTCAGTGTGAACAACTCAGTTAAAGACCTTCTTTTCATAAATTCACTAGATATTGTCTTTAACCCATAGTTGTTGAAATACAAAGTTAATCTTCAACCTTCTGATCTTGGAGCCAGAGAAACTACCAGATAAGATAATTCATTTTTCAACTCAAAATAGTAGTTGTTCATGCTTTTGTTTCTTTGTCTGAAAGTTTGGAACAACTTTTGAACTTCTTCATCATTGTTATTAGAAGCACCAATGTTAGGTCTTCTTAAATTAGCTCTTGTTGTGCTCCACTTTCTTCCTGTCCTTAAGATGAAAAGCTTCTTCTTCTTCTGATAAGCTACTTGGTTTGAATGTCTTATTTGTTCATACATTAAATTGAAGCCCTCATATGTCTTGTAGTCATCCTCCTTGACTTTCTTGATTTTGTACTTATCAATATAGTCAGAGAATATTCTCGGATATGAAGCTTCAATGACATACGAGTCCATCTCATTAAATGGATCATCATTTGGAATCTCTCCTTCTTCTAGTTCCAACCCCTCAACATTTGCATCACTAATTTCTTTTTGTTGTTCAGACGACTCACCAACAATCTTCTTTACTCTATCAGATACAACTTCTTTTTATTGTACCTGACCTTCTACCATCTCTCCCTTAGTTGTGTTATCCTCCGGAGCTGGGGTTGATTGAAGAGGCAAGGTGTTTGATCTCTGTGCTAACAGCTGCTTGAGTAAATTCTTGATTTCTTTGTTATCCTGCTATAGCTTTTCTTGAGTTTTCATAGTTTTGGACATATGTGTTTCAAAATTCCAACCTGTTCTACTAAGTTGTTAATTATCTGATTTGTAACTTGTGTGTGCTGAGATTGATGTGTATTTGGATAATTCCTCGCACCTAGTTCTTCCGAAGAATCATGATTAAGTAGAGAATTACCTCTTTCAGGATTTAGAACTGTTTCGTGTTGTTGTACTATCTCATCACAAGGCTCAGTTAATACTTCATTGCCAAGTGGAGCCACATCTCTGTGAGATTGGCTGTCCTTAGAAATAGATTTCTGGGATCCCCTCTTCTTTCTATGGAAGGGTTGCTTCTCCTCTTGACCACAAATGGTAGGGAGTCCTCTTGTTTTAGGAACTAGAAGTGGTGGTTCCAGTGTGGTTACCACCTTGGACACTGTAATGTTTAGCAATTGAGAGTCCGTGGTGCCAGCTAAATTCTATGAAGGCATGTCATGCTCAGGCTCTACCTGAGCAGGCTCCGTTACTTGTGTAGTTGTTCCTTGAATGGAACCTTTTATCCCTCTATGGAGGAGTTGCTTCTCACGTATTCCAAAGTTGTATGGGAGAACCTCCGATAATGGAGCTAGAGATGTTCTATCTAGAGGGGTGACCACCTCGAACAATGTAATGCATGACAAGTAAGAGTTCGTGATGCCCCGCGAAGCCTGTGAAGGCCTGTCCAATACAGGATCTACTTGTGAAGGCTCTGCTACTGAAGTAGCTGGGTTAACCGTCAATTCATTTTAATTTCCAAATAAAGAATAGTGGATTTGTGCATTTAATTACTCCATCCTTTGTACAGTGGAAAGCTCAGGAGAATTGGAGTTTTGGCTAGCAGTTGCCTCTGTTTCAAAACATATTTTCCTTCTTTTTCTAGGAGGCAGAGCTGCTTTAGGGGTTTAAACATTCACCTTATTTGTTGCAATGTAGGCACTAACTCCCTCATCCTCACTTAGGGTTTCAACAACTATGACTAAAGGAGTTGGGATAGGTGTTTGTTGTTCTATGACAGGGGTTAGAACCTATTGGTTTTTAGGCTCATTGTCATCTTCTATAGCCACTGGGGGCATTGGTGTGTGTGAGCCCAGAAATGGCTGTGATATATCTAATAAAGTAAGATAATCTTCACTAATTACTAGTGAAAGATCAAATTCAGGAAGATTACCTGCGTCAGAACTTACCCTTGGAGTGTCAGGGTGATAAGATCCTGCATTATACTCTTCATTAGCCATGCCTGTATCACTTGCTAATGACTCATTTTCTATTGGAGCCTCTTCTTCTTCTTCTTCTTCTTCTTGTTCACCTTCAAGCTCAGGTTCAGCTTCAAGGTCCTCATCCATTAGATCTTCTTGTTCAGTGACCTCCTCCGGATGTTCACCTACTTCAAGAAGCATAACACTTTCCATATACTATGTTAATCGTGCTATGTTTCCATTTGGATAATCATCCCTATTTACTAGTTTGGCAAATATGCTACCACATATTTCATTGCAAGGTTCAAAGTGACTTGCAGAGAAAACATGCATTTCATCTTGAGTGAGTAGATCGTTCAGCACTAGTTGTAGAAATTGAGGGTAATAACATTCAACATTGACTCTGTTGATGTCTCTTTTTGCCTCAGATCCCATTGCTTAAATAATGTATTTCATTATTAGCTTACCATAGTTAATATTGATATTGTTAGAGATGGCATACCCAATATATTGAATCATTTTGGGAATACCACTCCATCTGCCTTTCTTTTTGGTAAAAACATGGTTTACTATATGAAAGAAGAAATTCCATTCACGTGGAAGATTGTGCTTATACATCACTGTGAGGTTCAGTGGTCCATTGTGTGTGATGGAATTGAAGAAGTTGGCACGCTCAGGATCATCAGGTAAAGGATCAAAGTTTTTAGTATTAAACTGTAAGATACGGTTAAGATCCTGATCTGTTACCCGAATATCTCTATTTTCAATGGAAAATGTAAAAGCCAAATTATTAGCAACTGATGTATCGACAGTTGTGTGATAACATACAAGAAGTGCATCAAGATTTAATTTCGGGCTTGCAGTTAAAGTGTATCGTACATTTCACTGTTCACGTAGAAACCGAATCCAATTGCTATAGGGTTCAGCAATCGACTCTAGTTCTAGTATGAGTGCACTATTTGTTATAAGTATGATAAATCTTCCCACCATTTTTAATTAATTAAAAATGAATAGATAGTTTATTGTATAATTAAGACAAATATTTTGTAACACCAATTTTAATATTAATTTTAATTTGAGTCAAAATTAACTCAAATTCAAATCATCTCAGAAAAATGTGGGAAAATTATATGATGTAAATGAGGTAATTTTCTACGTAAAAATAATTTTTAATTAATTTTTAGCCACCTAAAATTAAATAGATCTGAGATGGGCCGAATGAATTTTCAAGAAAAACCAGTTTTTCAAATCTACACTAAATGATGTGATTTTTTAGTATGTTGTAACTCTGTGAAAATGGCCCACAAAACTAGTTTTAGATTTAAAAATGGGTGAGTAAAGGTGATCTTTAGCTTGTGTTTGTCGAGTTCTTAGATAAAATTGAGCAACCAAACCAGTTTGTGTGTATTGTAGTGATAGATAAACTCTAAGTACTTGTAAAAGTAACAGAACATCCTAAATCACTCTGATTTTTTAAAATAATCTCATTACTTCTCACTTCACACATATCATAACTTTTAATAGTTAGATTTTGCTCACTAGAAGTAACTAACTTTTTTCTCAATTCTACCTCTCCTTTTTCCAGATTCAGAATCTACCTCTCATTATTAATTCTGTTTTTCACACATTTTACCTCAGTCTCACATGAAAGTTTCAAATCATAATGTCTTACAGAAATAAGAAGTGACTAAGAAAGGAGGTCTGTAGTCACATGAATAGGGGTACCCTTTTTAGGACTATCCATGGTCATCCCAGTAGTAAAGGTAGGAAATATAAATTCTGAACTTATCAAATCAGAGAATGTAAATTCTGAAGAAAAGTCAGAGTTTATACCTTAAGTGTTTATTGATGTGGAATGAGTCTCCATTGGATGTGCAAAAAGTGGTTGCACCATGATTGCATCAGAGATTGCCATTGGAATTGTCTCAGATTTTGTCTTACCAACATCAGTAACAACAGAATCTTTATTTATGGTATTTGTGCCTGCATCCAAACTTTGATGGGATGGTTCTTGTGTAGTAGGGGCCTTAATAACTTCTTCAACCCTTTGAGTTGAAGGTTCTTGTGGGTTGTACCCCTGATTCCTGCTAGCTTCATCTGTTTCTTCTTCATTGGCTGTTGTTGAACTTTGATCAACAGGTTCTTCTGTGCCTGGCCCTTCAATGACTGCTACCTCACTTTAAGAGGCAGGTTTTTGTGTGTCCTGGCCAAAAGAGACTGACTTTTTCTTCTTCCTTATAAATTATTTTGTACTTGGAGAGACTGCAGGTGATTTAGATTTCTTTTCAGCCATCTCATTTCTAACTTCCTCTGCTATCTCCCTTACTCTTTCATAAGAACTCTCATTAATAACTTGCTTTGGTGAATGAGAAGAAGAATCAGATACTATAACTGGAGCAGCTTCACTGGAATGTACATTAACATTTGCATTATCACTAGCCAATTCAGGTTGCACCAACTCATCAGAGTTTATCAAGACATCAGAGTTTATCATATTCTCAGAAAATATTGGCTCAAAGTTTAGGACTGCATCAGAGTTTATTACTTCAGTATTTGCCAGATTATTAGAAATTACAGCCTTTACCAATCTTCTCCTTTTCCTTTTGGCTTCTCCCATAGGATTGACAGTGAATGGCTTCATAAATGGTGCAGGAGGAATCTCAGAAGCCTGCTTGACAATTTTCTTTACTAGAAAAACCAGACCATCGGCACTGTCATCAGAATCAGTGTTTTCATCTATCAACTTTCTTTTCTTTGGAGATGATTCCTTTATTGATTTCCACTTTCTTTTGCTGTTTATCCCATGTTGAGAGGTTTGTTTTATAACTATAGTCTTTTCAGAGACTATAGAGGTTGGCAAAAGTGTTTGGTTATCAGTGTTTGGTGGGTGGCTTGGGTTAGAATCTGAGGGTGCTAAACTCTGATCCATAGCCACAGATAAGAAATCCCTCTCATACATGTTAGGCATTCTCTGATTTAAAAGAAGCCTGACCCATATAGGATAAAACAAGTTGCAGAGATTACCTGCAGATTCTTTCTTTGTGCCTTTTCTTGAGAGATCAGAAAAAAAATCCTCTTATTCATACAAAAACTAGCTAATTCAGAAACCAATCTTGTAAAAGTTGCTTCACACAGGGGCTAGGTAAATATGTCTGCTAACTGTTGATCTAAGGGAACAAAATGCATTTCAATTATTCCTTCCATGACATGTTCCCTTATGAAGTGATATTTGATACTGATTTGCTTTGTCAGAGAATGTTGAACTGGATTTCCTGTCATTGTAATAGCACTTTGATTATCACAGTAAATAGGAATTTTGGAAAAGTTCAAACCATAATCTAACAGTTGATTTCTCATTCATAAGATTTGTGCACAACAGCTTCCTGCAGCTATATATTCAGCCTCTGCTGTTGAAGTAGAGATAGATTTATGTTTCTTACTGAACTATGATACAATTCTTCCTCCTAAGAATTGACAACTACCACTTGTGCTTTTCCTATCAATTTTGCATCCTACAAAGTCAGCATCTGAATAGCTTATTAATTTAAAATCAGAATCTATAAGATATCATAAGCCAAGATTAATGGTGCCTTTAAGATATCTGAAAATTCACTTGNTATTAATTCTGTTTTTCACACATTTTACCTCAGTCTCACATGAAAGTTTCAAATCATAATGTCTTACAGAAATAAGAAGTGACTAAGAAAGGAGGTCTGTAGTCACATGAATAGGGGTACCCTTTTTAGGACTATCCATGGTCATCCCAGTAGTAAAGGTAGGAAATATAAATTCTGAACTTATCAAATCAGAGAATGTAAATTCTGAAGAAAAGTCAGAGTTTATACCTTAAGTGTTTATTGATGTGGAATGAGTCTCCATTGGATGTGCAAAAAGTGGTTGCACCATGATTGCATCAGAGATTGCCATTGGAATTGTCTCAGATTTTGTCTTACCAACATCAGTAACAACAGAATCTTTATTTATGGTATTTGTGCCTGCATCCAAACTTTGATGGGATGGTTCTTGTGTAGTAGGGGCCTTAATAACTTCTTCAACCCTTTGAGTTGAAGGTTCTTGTGGGTTGTACCCCTGATTCCTGCTAGCTTCATCTGTTTCTTCTTCATTGGCTGTTGTTGAACTTTGATCAACAGGTTCTTNTGTTTTATAACTATAGTCTTTTCAGAGACTATAGAGGTTGGCAAAAGTGTTTGGTTATCAGTGTTTGGTGGGTGGCTTGGGTTAGAATCTGAGGGTGCTAAACTCTGATCCATAGCCACAGATAAGAAATCCCTCTCATACATGTTAGGCATTCTCTGATTTAAAAGAAGCCTGACCCATATAGGATAAAACAAGTTGCAGAGATTACCTGCAGATTCTTTCTTTGTGCCTTTTCTTGAGAGATCAGAAAAAAAATCCTCTTATTCATACAAAAACTAGCTAATTCAGAAACCAATCTTGTAAAAGTTGCTTCACACAGGGGCTAGGTAAATATGTCTGCTAACTGTTGATCTAAGGGAACAAAATGCATTTCAATTATTCCTTCCATGACATGTTCCCTTATGAAGTGATATCTGATACTGATTTGCTTTGTCAGAGAATGTTGAACTGGATTCCTGTCATTGTAATAGCACTTTGATTATCACAGTATATAGGAATTTTGGAAAAGTTCAAACCATAATCTAACAGTTGATTTCTCATTCATAAGATTTGTGCACAACAGCTTCCTGCNTTGATACTGATTTGCTTTGTCAGAGAATGTTGAACTGGATTTCCTGTCATTGTAATAGCACTTTGATTATCACAGTAAATAGGAATTTTGGAAAAGTTCAAACCATAATCTAACAGTTGATTTCTCATTCATAAGATTTGTGCACAACAGCTTCCTGCAGCTATATATTCAGCCTCTGCTGTTGAAGTAGAGATAGATTTATGTTTCTTACTGAACTATGATACAATTCTTCCTCCTAAGAATTGACAACTACCACTTGTGCTTTTCCTATCAATTTTGCATCCTACAAAGTCAGCATCTGAATAGCTTATTAATTTAAAATCAGAATCTATAAGATATCATAAGCCAAGATTAATGGTGCCTTTAAGATATCTGAAAATTCACTTGTCAGCAATCAAATGAGGTTCCTTTGGATTTGCCGAAATCTAGCACATAGACAGGTTGCAAACATGATGTCTGGTCTACTTGCAGTCAAATAGAGTAGAGAACTAATCATGCCTCTGTATGTTGTAATATCAACAGGTTCTCAAGTATCTTGATCAAGCTTTATTGCAATAGCCATTGGAGTTGTAGCAGATATAGAGTCTTGCATTTGGAATTTAGTGAATAGATTCTTTGTATATTTAGACTGATTTATAAAAATTCCTTCCTCAGTTTGTTTCACTTGTTGAAAGACATATGTTTAAAAGCCTATTTGTTTAGCCAGATGACTACTCAACTCAAACATAGATAATTTATAAGTAAATATATTATCCGTCACAAGAATCTTCAGCAGGTATTATTTGACAAGAAAAAGAAGATCAAAGTCAATCTACAGACTTGAAGTAGTACTACATTGAAAGAAGCTCAATTTAATTGATCATGCATCAGTGGAGTATTTAAGTTTGAATAAGCTACAGTGTTAGAAGATTTCAATTTGTGTGACAACAGAAATAGTCAAGTCAGAAGGAGCAGAAGTGAACCACATTATAAAAATCAAGTGAAGAATTCTATTTATTGTGAATCACTCGTGAACCAGACAGTACACAAAGTGTTGGCAAAATACAGAGAAGGTTCTTTATTACTGAAGAAGTGGTCAGCTACAGACATTGGTGTGAAGACGGAATACTTGGAAATATATCAACAATGGTTGTGCAGTCAAGACTTAAATTTAATTCTCTATTAATTGATTAAATTATTTAGTTAATTTAATTGGTAAATTAATTCAATCAGAATTAATTTATTCCTTAAATTGATTAAGAAATTAATTAATTTAGAATTATTTTAGAATGAAGAAGACTTTAATTTAATTCTATTATCAAAAAGATAATTTATTATGTATCCTATTTACTTAGATTAATTCAAAAAGAATTAATTTAATTAATAAGATATATAATAAAAGAAATAGAATTTGAATTAAAATTAAGAATATACACTTCATATATCATGAGCAGGCCGACAGAAGTGTTACTCGGGAAGACATTTGAAATGTCTCCATGAGACATTTCAAAAGAGTCCCCGAATTATAGAGAAAGTCTCCCCGACTTAAGAAAGTCTCCCAGAGCTTTAAAAGTCTTCCATGGCTTTAAACGTCTCCCGAGCAAAGAAAGTCTCCCCGACCAGAAAAAGTCTTCCCGATCAAAGAAAGTCTCCCCGAGTGGAAAAAGTCTCTTATGACAGATTTGACTATAAATACAAGAAGATCATAAGCTTTAAGCAATTTTCAATTACCATTTTATTTTGGCTAAAAATAAAATTCGAAGAGCATTTCATGTCAAAATCACTTTAGAATTTTCAGAGCTAATTAGTGAATATTTTCTGATTTAATCTTTTAACCAACCTCAAGTTTAATATAAGTATTTTACTTGAACTGTGTTTCTTTGATTATTATTTCGTGATAAAAGTTAAGATTGTTTAATCAAAAATTATCCAAAACAGAATTTAATATTTATTAGAGATTGTATTCAACCCCCCCCCCCATCTACAATCATTTGGACCTAACACTTGTAACCCTAAAAAATAACTCAATTCTCCCATCATGCTCATTTGATACCTAAACTGCATTAGCTTTGAAAATCTTTTACAGAGTTTCTCATTAGTGGAACCAAATATAATATCATCAACATATATTTATACCAATAATAAATCCTTACCTTGAGTTCTATAAAATAAGGTTTTATCGATTGTACTGTAGGGTTCCGAGGCATAAAACGCAGCGGNGATTGTACTGTAGGGTTCCGAGGCATAAAACGCAGCGGATTAAACGTAAATATAACGAAAAATTTGGGAACCCTAACGCAGGATCATGTATAATCATGGACTGATTATTGTGAAACGGAATCATACCTT
>QRFB01019890.1:0-19204 GCA_008931105.1 Oenanthe javanica
GTACATTATTTTTTATATATGAATAATTGGGGAAAAGCCTTGTTATGTCATGAATTTTGAGATTTTTTTGTAATTTAATAGAAGTTAATCAATACTCAACAAAAAAATGAGATAATAATTTGGTTATTTCTCAGAAAACTTTTTACACCTCACAGAATTTTTATGGATTAATAAACTTTAAAGAGTCAAAGTTACTCTACCTAGTTCTTACTTACTACTTGACTCTGCCTTCTTTATACGAGTATAAAATTAAAGTCTTTCAATACAATATATAAAATAAAGCAATTTACAAACTTAAAACAAAACTATGAATTTATTTACGATAGTTAAAACGTATTATAGTTTTATGGACAGGGGACAATAAAGTTTTCACAAAGAATGAAAAATTATGAATAAAATGTATGGAAAAAGAATAGAAGTAGAGAAGAATAGTGAACAAACACAAGAATGTTAAAAAAAATTATAATAAAAATTGTAAGGAGAATGAGAAAAAAAGGAGAATAAGGCATTATTTTCAAAAATAATAGATCAGAGTTTCAGTCTAAATTAATTAAAAAAATGGAGGAAATAAAAATTATAAATAATCCCTAAAATATAAGTTTTTCCCTCTAGCTTTTGCATTCTACTAGTGTGTGTGTCAGTAGCGCAGTACTCAGCAGTCAGTAGTGTGCTGCTGGCCCAACATGTACGAGTAATAATTTATGATGATGTTTCAACTTTGTTTTTCCTATAAATAATTTATTTGATGAGTCGAATGGAACTGGTTTTTTTTGTTAATTAATAATCTTTTATAAATAAAAATAGAAGATACATAAAATCGTCATGGTCGAAACTGGAAATTGTAATGGATCAGCCAACGTTTATCATGCTAAGGCCCACACGTCTACCAGAAGGGTGGAGCCTTTCGTATGAAAAATAGCCGTTATTCTGCGGGGGAGGGAGTAAGGGACAACAAATATCGATAATTTTAAATTTTGAATGGATGAATTTATATATCAAATTGTAAAAAAATATGTAATTTATATAATTGAATGTAATTGTTTTGATTTTAATATTTATAGCTTTATTTGTTCAAAAAAGTTTTATTGTTAATTTTATTTTAAATATTTGTTTGGTTATATGCACATATTTACTTCACCTTGAATTATAATGCATTAACATTTAATTCTTGTATAAAATTCATGGAAAGTTGACACTTTACATGAGAGCCGTGCTTAACATTCGGAGTGTCCTATACAAAATCTTAAAAAAGTGTCATAATAACTAAAAATAATAAAAATACATGAAATAATAAAATTTAACTTACAATTGTAAAAAGAAAATATAACAATTAGAATGAATAAAATAATTTTATTACATACTGAAATTTAGCTGAAAATTGTAAAGAAATAAAACAAGTACATAGATTAAATAAATTATCTGAAAATTGATCTTCTAGCATTTTTGAAGGAAACTAACTAATAAATATTTGAACGTTAAGTAAAAATTTATGTAAAAGAAATAAGTTATACATGTAAATTTTAATATATTATGTTATAATAAAAAAATAAGATATAACATTGATAAAAAAACAATCACATAAAAACTAATTATATGTAAACTTGTTTAAATTTGTATTATTGTATAAACTCATTATTCAATTCATTTTATATTTAAATTTATTTCATATAATATATATACATTAAAAATAGATATAATTTAAAATAAATTAATTACCTAAAGATTGATTCATTACTTGGATGATTTAATATTGTATATATTATAACCCAAAAATAATAATTAATATGCACATTTAAATTAATTAATTTTAATTAAATCATTAAAACTAATAATTCATCTCGTTAAATGAGAGTTTCACAATGTAAATATTTATTTCTAATAACATATTTTCTATATTACTATTTCTAGAATTTATGTGGCTTATTTAAGATACAAATTAAAAATTATTTAAATATATAATATTTTTCAATATTTTTATTTGTAATTTTTAAAATTCAAAAATAAAAATTATAGGTTTTTTTACTATTTTTTTTTCATTTTAGTATATATATATATACATGAAAAATTTGTGCCTCAATATATGTGAGGGTATGTGCTGTCGAACAACTCGCATACCCTTAGACACGACCCAGTCAAGGGGAATATTAATTCTTTTTTAAAACAGGGGAATATTAATTTTTAAAAAATATTATACTTCTTACATAAATATTAACCAAATAATATTATAATTTGTTATTTCCTACATATTTGTATATTAACTAAACGACCTAAAAAATTATTAACATTATTAACATTTTATTACATGATGTAAGTTACTTATGTTTATTTAGAATAATGATTCATACATTACGCATCTTTCATTTTTAATAAAAAGTATTTTATCCAAAATTATAATAAAAATTAAGATTTCAACATACATATTTAAATCTAGACTTAATTGCACTTTAATGGCCTGACCAGTAATGTTTTTGCAGAAAAATGGCTCAACTATAAAATTTGTCTGTTTGATGGTCAAATTATTTATTTTTTAACACTTGATTGCATTCCGTTAAATTTTTTAACAGAAGTTAGTGAAATAATACTTAATTACACTTTGATGGCTTAAAGTATAATTATTTTTACAAAAAAATGCCCCAATTATAAATTTATCAATTTATTAGCCAATTATTTATTATTTTTTAAATAATGATTTAATTTTGTATTCACACTTTATTTTGTAGTTTATATAATTTTAATTATCACACTTTTTAAATTATAAATCATATTAATATTAGTTTATAAAATAGAAATATTTATGAGGTTAATTCAGTAATTTATCTAAAATTGGGAAAAAAATTATTTGATATTTTACAAAATAAAATCTAATCATGTACTTACATTCACACTCTTTTTGATTTATAAGTTGTGTTAAATTCTTTTCTAATATCAAGTATTGATTAGAATATAAGTACATGATTAGATTCTATTTTATAAAATATCACTATTTTTAAAAATAGATTTTCTTTTCCAATTTTAGATGAATTACTGAATCAACCTCATAAATATTTCTATTTAATAAATTTCTATTAATATGATTTATAATTTTAAAAGTGTGATAATTAAAATCATATAAACTACAAAATAAAGTGTGAATACAAAATTATAATCAGTTATTAAAAAATAATAAATAATTGACTAATAAATTGATAAATTTATAATTGAACCATTTTTCTGCAAAAAAATATACTTTTCTTTACTGTGAAAACCCGCAGCCGCTACCTTTATCAAAGTGCAATTAAATATTATTTCACTAACTTCCGTTAAAAAACTAAACAGACTGCAATCAAGTGTTAAAAAATAAATAATTTGGCTATCAAACTGATAAATTTTATAATTAAGTCATTTTTCTGCTACAATTAAGTCTTAAATCTAATATTTATACCTCTAAACATACTAATTCCAATCAACAATATATTAAAATCTAATATTTATATTTAAAATTAAAACCTCATCAATAATTAAAATCTAAGAATTATATTGAAATTTAAGATTGGAATCATATTAACGACATATTAAAATTTACTATTCATGTTATTATTTCTAAAAATATTAAAAAAAGGTAGAGAATTTCATTTTACACAACTTAAAAAAACAAAAAAGTTGATGCATAAACATTTAAATTAATACTAAATTAATAAATATATATTAAAGAAGCCATAGGTACAAGTTAGTAAATATAATTAAATTATAAATATATACAAAAAAATGATGGTAAAAAATTTATATATAGACTTTACATTACGGGAAGTCAAATCTAGTTCAGACTTCCCCATCGATTAATGACAAACTGTCTTAAATTCCACTCTTCTATCCCACCAACATCATTTTGTTTCAGGATACTCATATGAGTAGGGAGCTTCACTCTAGGGATAACTAAAACTCAACAAAAACTACTATATACTTTAACCAAAACCATGTTACACCTTGGTGCTCATTGGTTTTACAAACTGAGAGCAAAACTTGTAATACACTTCCGGAAAAAAGAAAAAAAAGGGGTATTGTCTTCTATAAAACGTCAATCAATGAAAATATATGGTACGGTTTGACCAATCTGCTACAAGTTTATAACATGCAAGGATTTCAGCCGATGAAATTTGATTCTTTGGTCGGGATTCGGTGTCTCTCTTAGGAGATGAGATGACAAACCTGAACCATGGCCACACAGCAACAAATTGGTCAAATTGAATTCTCTCCTTTGAAGTTTGAAGCATCACTATCATGTTATCCTGAGATTAGCTCTTTACACAGGCGAATGTGGAATATCTTTTTGAAAATTCAAAAATGCGGATTTCTGTCATCAAAGAGCATAGTAATCGAAATGAGAGATGAAAACATAAACGCAATTACCAAAACAGAAACATAAGCCATGGATAACAGGGGGTCTGCCCACAGTCAAATTCTTTCGATCATTCCTCTCAGCCCTCAGGAATTTACTGTTTAGCATTCTCATTTGAATATATCTACTAAATTTTAACATAATCAATGCAACCAGACTGAGTACCCAGTGGTACTCTAGTATAAATCACGACTTTACTGTTTAGCATTCTCATTTGAATATATCTACTAAATTTAATTTTCCATTATCGAAGATTTTACATGTAATTTTTCATTAGTTCCAAAATATATAAGCAACAGCATTTTCACGTGCAGACGTCTTATTACTTTGGAACAAAGGCCTGAATAATTTCGTAACTACTCAATTTATCACTGTAGTCTAAACTACTGTCTGTCTGTTGACCACTGCTTCAGAAGAATCTGGTGACTCTGGCTAAAAAGAGAAGTGTGATCTACTGCACACAAATATAATTTATCTAGATAGTTTTATAAATCTTTAAATAGCGTGGTAGATAATGAAAATTTAACGTGTAATCTCCTCACGAGTTCCATAATATATAAGCAATAGCATTGTTATAGGCAGATGCCTTGTCACTTTTGGAACAAAGCCCTATATAAGAACTATCTTTAGTTTGGACTTTAGGCTTGACAGTACTACTCAATTTGTCTCATCATTAACTTGTACAATTTTTTTTTTTGTTTTGAAATATGAATTTCACTTGATAATAAATTATGATAGTTTTTTCCTTCTAAAATTTAATAAATAATATTAATTTTAAAAAGGGGAGTGCTTGAACCAAATATAATATATCCACGAAGAAATATCATCTTTTGTACAATGAGGTAAGCATAACATACCAGTATTTTGCAATTCAAGAATGAAGTATCAGGAATATTTATATTGAATCATTACTAATATAAAAATAGGTATATTCATTTCATTTTCTAATAATATATTTCTTTCATTTCCCAAATTTACAAGTACATGAATAAGCCTGTCTAGTTCTAGTGACATTTGTCACAAGTGATCACATCGAAAAAGTTATAATAAGATACACTGAGATGAACACGGAAATCTAGATTGCGACCTATATATAAAAAAAGATGTGTGGTAGTGATTGTGATAACATGTGTGGCTGTGGATGTGCCCATGACAAAGAAACACTTATGTATCTACAAGGAAGGACAAAGTGACTTACGTAAGTTTAATAAGATCAAATTAAGTTATCCAAGTATTCATATCCCAGCATCTTGATCATCAATCTCCTCAAGAATAACATACTTTGCAGGGACATTAGTTGTCAAAGACCCTGACAAGTTATCCTCACTTGATTCTCCCTTCTGTAGCTTTTGGTATCTGCATAGTTCAGAGAAAACAAAAATAGACATCATTTATTGCTTGTGACTTGAAAGTTTCAAAGATGCAACACCAGTTTATAATAATTTAATATCAACACCTACTAGCATGAGCTAACAGTAGTCAGTAAACTAGCTCATACAACAACTTCACCAGTTCAGCATCACACTCAAACCAAACTTCAGAAGCTAAGCAAGGATGGGAGGAACTGAGGTAACATGAATGAAGAACTAACTTGGTTCCTTTTCCATAATAATGGAGTAGGATCAATTGATCTAAAATGGGGATAATGACTTCACAGTAGGTATCATCATTCTAGTTACAAGTTCTGAATACAATTGGAGGTGCTGGTCTATCCATTAAGCCAGTATCATACTCTTTCGCTTCAGAACCATGTCACATTATATTTCAGGTCATTACTAATTTATTTATAAACAGGGGCGGACCCAAGTAGAGACTGTGGGTGGTTTTGGCCCCTCCCAACTCCCAAAACTCCTCTCTTATTTACTGTTTATTCCAAGAAAAACATATTTCCGACCTTTATATATCCTTTAAGAAATACTAAGTTGTCCCCCTCTCAATTTGATCCTGCATCGCCACTGTCTACAAGAATTGGATGACGGATTTTCAAGCCCAACAAGAACAGGATTAAATTAGCGTTCAAAACTAACAAATCGTACAAAAATATGGCAGGTGTACAGAAGTTGTTGCTGGTGCAAGTTATATGGTTGCCAATCAACTAGTTACAATGGCGTACTTTAAAAAAAAAAAGAGGTTAGATGCCATATATAGATTTCACATTCGACATTGTCTTTAGCTTGGCCATAGTCTATCATAGATCCCTGAGAGGAAGTTCATAACCGGCTTAACAACAATCGGAGAAAAAGATTCTTTTGAGCAAAACTACTATGCCACACCATAACCTACTCAATGAGGTAAAAGCCTTGTTCTCTCTTGTAACCTTATATCTAAGCTTCATAAGTAGTCAGTATCAGCAGGTAGACTGATAAGGAGTGGGAGAGATTTGAGGTATCATAACAGCAGGTTGAGACATTGTAGGCAGCATATGATAGGCATCCCCTTAGTTCTATTTTCTCTATAATAATGGAAAATGCTTCATAATACATCTATCAACAGAAGCATCTCATTTCTTAATTTAAATCTTGTCGAGCAGATATCTTAGCACACAAAACATAGTCTTACCAACAAAGCTAAAGTTTTTTTAATAAATGAAATCCGAGAATCAATTCCATAAATTTGAACACGAATAAAAAAACAGGTCCAGATTCTAAAAACGGAGGACAAGAGGCATATAATATACGAACTTTCTCAATAATACATGATGTCTGATAACTTACTTGTACCAATTAAATAAACTGACACCAATTATAATTATGATGAGACCACACCCCTTCAGCCATGTAAATTCATCGTGGAAGTAAAATACAGCAACCTGATGAGCAATTCAAAAGATGATCAAAATCGATATCAAGCAATGAGTGAAATGTAGCCGGTGGACAAAACCATTCATGATAAATAAATTAAATGCTCACAAAATAGATGCCTCGCCTACTCTAATTACCCATCAGCATAATTAAATTTTAAAATACAAACTTTCAATGACAAGAAAAGTAATGCAACATTTTCCAAAAGCTCATTATTACTTCAAAATGGGGATAATTTTTAACATTTTTGTTCTATCTGGATCAAATTAGAAGCATTGTTCCAACATAGCTAAGGAACATCTAACTTTAATTATAACTAAAAAGAATGCTTCTTGAGAAGGCAATCGAAGGTTGATGTACTTCTTAGACCCACTTGCTAAGCTGATCTCTAAAAGCTTGAATGTTCCTTTAGCGGTAAAATTTGTTTATCCAGGCTTCATCTTCAAGCATCATTCTTCCATTCCTAAAGTTTTAACGATATAGAATATGTTCACATCACTTTTATTAAAGTCAATATATTAATATGTAACTATAGTGTAGGGTTTTCAACACACACACACACACACACACTCTGCTAAGCTGATCTCTAAAAGCTTGAATGTTCCTTTAGCCATAAAGTTTGTTTATCCAGGCTTGATCTTCAAGCAACATTTTTCCATTCCTAAAGTTTTAACGATATAGAATATTTGTTTATGGAAATATACGGGTCATACACTCATACTCCACTACAAACCAACCATTTCAGCCTACAAACTCTACAAAATGCACCAAAACATAAGATTCACCAAATATTCTGAAAATAAAAAATACCAATCATCGAAAAAGTTATAATAAGATACACTGAGATGAACACGGAAATCTAGATTGCGACCTATATATAAAAAAAGATGTGTGGTAGTGATTGTGATAACATGTGTGGCTGTGGATGTGCCCATGACAAAGAAACACTTATGTATCTACAAGGAAGGACAAAGTGACTTACGTAAGTTTAATAAGATCAAATTAAGTTATCCAAGTNTTTGTTCTTTGTACATAATATTCATATAATACAAATGTGAATTATATATATGTTTACCATATAAACATTGTTATAATCACCAATTCATACCGATATCGTGACTACTTCCTTGACAACTCCTGCTATAGTCACTGTAACTGCACTAGTTACGGAGACAAGAATGTATTCTGTTAATACCTGCAAGAAAAGAAACAGCAAACTCCATAAGATAAATTCAATAGCATAGACTCTGTATAACTTGTATCTTCCTGCCTTCCTGTCTCTCCCTATATATGTAGAGAGGGGGAGAGAGGCATACAGTAATATAAACCAATGTTCGCGACATCAGCGGACACTTGGAAAAAAAAAAGCCTACTAGAGAATGAGCCGAAAACAAGAAAAAAAAGGCATAAAAGCAAAAGAGCCGGATTCTAACCATGAAAAAGGCCAGAGTTCCACCAAAAAGCAACAGCAAGCAGGTACGAGTAATATGCCATGAGCTATTGAAGTAAACATTTGTTCTGAATTCATGCCATGGTTCAAAAATGAGAGACAGTATACTAGTTGAGACTGCCATTACTGGAGCTAAGAAGCTCATTAGCATCAAGGGATTTTGCAGACCTGAGCATAACCAATGCAGATATGTCACAATCTGATGGCTTATAAAGCATCATACATTGACATACATATTGATATTGCTAATTTTGGTTTGACATAATACAAGACAACATTGTCATACATTCAAATATGATCCCTATTAGAAGCTTATGGACCAATTCACTTCTCATATCTCTCCCTCCCTCCCCAATTCACTTTTCATATAAGCTAGTATATATATATTAAGACATTGGAATATATTAAGTGAAAAAGGAACTTGAGGTTGACCTCAGGAAATTTCCTAAGGTAATAGGGTGTTTTAGTATAAATTTTTAATGGCAAATTTGTAATTATACATAATATTCTGAAATTACAATAGCACCCTCGTGTTTTAATATGATATTTGAGTATAACCTCAGGGAAATTATGCGAGGTCGATCTCAGGATCCTCAATCTCATATATTAATATTTAACTTTATACTTGGGAATTCTGATATCATTTTAAGTTACTAATTCTCCAAAAACTCATAAAACTTCAAGGTAATAAGGTGTATAATGAATAGAGTTTATTATAATCATGTATATTTTGAAATATGCAATACATGTAACAATTTTTAAATTATATGAATTCTAAATAAATATATCAAATTTCATGATAGATAAATTTTATTCAAAAATGAATTATATAAAATTTGAGCGATCAATAGGATATGTACTTCACATAGTAGTGTGAATCCCGTCTATCTTACAATTACTTCTTTCTATCTATTACAATAAATATGATAAAATGTTATTGAGACGACTAAAATCTCGAAGACGATATAAAGACATTAGTTATTGAATAAGTAGATTTTACCGTACTATTTATTAATGGTTAATTTTCTTTTTTTGAATTTTTGGCTTTATAAAACTATAATACACTTTACAAACTTTTACCTTTTAGTCAATATCACATATATAAGTTTATCTTTAAAAGATCATAATTTTTTTAATTGATTTTAAAAATATCAACGCATCTACATTTAAACACATATACAACAAAGATTCGATAAAATCAAAAAAGTTTTTAATTTTCTATTAGAACTTTCTCGTACGTATTTACTTATAAGTTTTTATTATTTATTTGTCAAATTGTTAGCTTCTATGTATTTATTTTTAAATTTAAATATATAAATTAATGAGGCAAGTTTATTTTAAATGGTTTATATAAAATATTTAAGTGGAACAATGGTAGTAATAGTTTTTTAGACAAAAAGAATATAAGTTTTAGTCTTTAATAAAAATGAATGATATAAACTTAAGGAACTTTTCTTAGATAGTGTATTTTAGACCAAAGTATACTATAACTTTATATCCAAACTCACATCAAGTTAACCTGAAATTGTGGTTATGTTATTGTTGAGGTTGCATGCTCACGACACCTTGTTGACCTATTCCCTTCATTAAAATATTTATTAGAATTATCTTTCTTAATCTTTTATTGGCCTTAGTGCACGATAAATTTCTTCTTACTTGTAATATCGACTATATAGATCACGATAATATTTTTTTACCTTTTTATGCAAAAAATATGATAGATTTTCTACATATCTATGTTCAAAATAATGATATCATTAACAGACACGTCGGACTACTCATAGGATATCATTCTAAAGTGAGTAAATGTACCGGTTAACAAACATAACATCTTCTACAGATCAAGTGATATTTTCTTTACATCTCTGTGGATTATCTCATGCATCCATCGGATCTTGTCATGAGTTATGCAGTTATTACTCAGCAGCCAAGTGCCACACTATAAATCTCTGAATTACTAAGCAACTCTTTCTTCATACTCAACTATGAACCATTATTCATTAAACTCTTAGCCACCAAAAATGAAGAATCTTCGTGATGAATACTGCGGTGACGATGGATGGACTTTTTAAGAGAACAAGCTATTTGAGAATGGGATAGCTGAGTTCGAACCAGTTGGTTTTGTCGGCCTTTTTTCAGCACGTGGCTCTTTTAATGCCGTGGAAATCGATAAATTCTATTGAGCTTCATTATCAAGCCTTGGTTGACGATATGAAGTTTCTTGAGTCATCAAATAGTGGCTCGAGAGATAATGTAAAGGAGGAAGAAGATGGTAAATCAGAGAAACAAAAGACCACAAAACGACAAAGGGCAAGGACGATTCCATGGACTGAAGAAGAACATAAGTAATACAACATTACTTTTGTGTACTTTTCTCTCTACTTAAATTTATTTCAATTAAAAATAATAATTAGTCACTTTTTAATTTGTTTATGTGTATAAAAGTTTTTAATTATATTTTACTCTCATTATTGCTGGAAATTTTTGTACCAGGTTATTCTTATTGGGGCTACAACTATTTGGCAAATGAGACTGGAAAAGGATATCAAAGTACATTGTGACCACAAAAACACCTACTCAAGTCGCTAGTCATGCCCAAAAGTTTACCAATCGCATGCACACTCGTCCCTACTGACAAGGCGCATCAATGATATCCAGTTCATCGAAGATTCCAGTTTCTCAACCTACAATCAACTGAGTTACATAAATTCCCAACAAAAAATGCCTCAGAATATTGTTCCTCCTACTTTTCAGCATTTGCCTCTTAATAACATAAGTTACCAACCAAGCGTGCCTCAAAATATTGTTCCTCCTACTTTTGATCATTCGACACTAAATAACACAAGTTCCCAACCAAACGTGCCTCAAAATATTGGTCCTCCTGCTTTTCAGCATTCGGCTCTTAACAAGTTCCCAACAAAACATGCTTCAAAATATTGTTCCTCCAGCTTTTCAGTATTTGGCTCTTAATAACATAAGTTCCCAACCAAACGTGGCTCAGAATATTGTTCCTCCTACTTTTCAGCATTCAACTCTTAATAACATAAGTTTCCAACCAAATATGCATCAGAATTATATTCCTCCTATTTTCAACATTCGGCTCTTAATCAAGTGGCAAATCCTGATGTGTTTCCTAATAACAACTACTGGTACAATATTAATTAGAAGACGTGTGGGCTACCATGTCTTATTCAAGAGGAAACAATGTTAATGAACTTGCCAACTTTTGGTAAAACAGCAACGATAGATAATTTTTATATATTGGCTTGTATATATAACCAGTTAAATTATAGATTAGTAGGAAGGGGATTTAATATAAAGTTTTACAATTACAGAGGTCCAATTTTTTTAGTAGACCTGGTTGAGTTTTGGTTGGAACAAGAATTCTTGATTGCTTTAAAGCCTTTAATAGAGAAATTACTAAAATCAGAGATAGAATTCAGAGTCAAGTAAAGAAATCAGAAAGATTAAGGGAGAACCACAACGATAGAGAGATCATGATTTATTATTTAAGTCGTTCCAATTAGGTTACCTAAAGCAAATTCAGTTTTGTTCATATTTACACATTAAATNCAGAGATAGAATTCAGATTCAAGTAAAGAAATCAGAAAGATTAAGGGAGAACCACAACGATAGAGAGATCATGATTTATTATTTAAGTCGTTCCAATTAGGTTACCTAAAGCAAATTCAGTTTTGTTCATATTTACACATTAAATTCGTGTGCAAACTATGCATAAAAACTTTCAAATATCAAACTACAAAATGCATAGGATAGCAAGTTTTGAGCGTACCATATACTTCTTTCTTTATCATGGACATGGAAGCAGCAGGTACGTATAATCCAACCCAAAAAAGGTAGAGAAAGTAAGTCACTTGAAACAAAAAATTTACATACATAAATTATTTTCAGATGCACAGAGAAAAGAAAAACCGGAGGATTGTAAATAAAGAGTGACATGTCGTCATAAAGTATACCTGAAGCAGTATTTGAGTCATTGACCAACGAAAGCCAGACATAACAGCAGCAATCATTACAAAAATGAATCCCAATAATTGAAATTCTGTTTCCTTTGCAACTAACAAAGACAACAAAATAGAAGTAAGAATAGAAAGAAAAAAGTTGAAATAGACATGAACGTACATCAAATTTTCGCTAAGGTTAATTCAAGAATACACATGCATGCAGAGAAGGTATCTGCACTAGATAACTGAACTATAGGTTTATATGTCTATCTTTTGGTTTATGGATATTGAATAATTGTGGTAAGTTGAAAAAAATCCTATACTAAATTACGAACGTTATCTATATCTCTCAGTTCTAAGATTATACCGCAATTTACTTATTCTATAGAAGGGGAAATATTCTATTTTCATGAAGTAAATCTTTTTTCAATTAAATAACGAACTACACTAGTAATATAACCTGTAGTCATCATAAATAGGAGGCTGATTTTGTCTACGACAAACAACGACACTGGATAAAAGGCTAAGCTTTAACTTGTTGTCTGCTAGGAAACAACCTCTTAATGGAATATAAGATTAAAGCCTTATGCATTGGATACAACATTTTCTTATTGATAATATTCAAAGAAACTTAAAGTACCCAATGAAACGATAAAGCGACCAACCTGTAAATAATATTCCAACAGATATAACTAAGATAATGCCAAAGAGCTTTACACTTGGAGACTCCAACCTTCCACAAGAAGTTTGAAATTAATAGACATAAAATATATGTTCTACATAAGAATGATTTAAAACGGCTCTATTAATAAACCACACTCTTGAGACAGTAAAGTGTTCATCTGGATTGTAACAGTCTACTATGTATGTATAAACAGAATAAGTATAAGAACGAAAATGTACCACAAAACCAAAATTATTGTGAATTCTTGTACCTGAATGCAAAAGCAAACAGAAGAAGAAATATTGGAGATGCAGATTTACACTGCAGAAAGAAAAGAGCATCGATATAATCAGGAGAAAAGTTTTCTAGCAGTAATAACAATGAAAAGGAAAATTTTACCTCTGGAATTTAAATATAGTACACAGAGCAGTCCAAAATTAATACAAAATAATGTAGTTATACCTTGAAAAATAAGTAATCATAATAGCAGATTATTTTACCTCTGGAATTTAAATAAAGTACACAATGAGCAGTCCTAACACAATAAAAGATAATATAATTGTACTATAAGAAGATGACTAACCATAGTGGCAAATGTAACAGTAACGAAAACAAGAGATGCATTGCTCAAGTTAATATCAAGTGCAGTTCCCAGAGCTGTTGGTACAACTGTATTAGGAAAGTCCATCTGTAGCATTAGTCGTTAAAAAATTCAATAAAGAAGTCACAACATTCATAGTTAGGTATTCAGAGACCACATAAATGTGAACAGTGTAGGCAACCAGCTTCTTAAAACTAACAGTACTTGGAATATGCACTGCAACTGGTGGCAAAGTTTATATACATGGCAAGGTAAAAATCTGCATTCAAGTTATCAAACAGCTTCAATTTGAACTATACAACTATTAAAGCACTACATACTCCTTTCTTTGTTTTTTCAGTCTTTTCTATTCGTCCTCTTCATTAGCTTATCTTAATTTTCTTCTAGGGTGAAAATCAAATCTTTAGTGCCGTTGTTCGATTCAAGGTCATGAAATGTATTATATTATATATTAGTAGGATAACCATGATACACTGATTAAGGCTATTGAGGGCCGTTCAGTTATTAAAAAAAACATTTTACATTATGCGTAGATCAGTCATGACTTTCAAGCGTTTCACGAGGACAAAAGCATTCACCATAAGCACTATGCTTTAACATACTCCTGGTTGGGATCTAATTTCAAATTATTCACTACTCTCACAGTGGTACTTGTTTTAGCCTTATAGAGGCCAAATTGATGTTATATTCCTTTTCCACCCCCATGATGTTTGCTTTGAATTTTCAAGTCAAGTGTTTTTAGGAGCAATATGATTACATGCACAACTAAATCATGAGGAACCTTCTAAACTGACGTTCTTAACAAAGATCTCTGCAAGCTCATGTCACATATTATATGAAGTGTCAACATTCGTTCCTTTACCCCATCCCCCGTCTTAGCAGATGACAACAATTATTTGTTTTATTTCACTGACAGCAAACGATGCATGAAAAAGCAATATGTCCTGTACTTGGTTAAAATAGGTTAGAACGGTAATGTAGGATATCCAATGGTTCTGTAATTCACTAGAATGCTTGTATTGTTAGATTAGGCAGTAATGAAGCACTTGTGAAGTGATCTCAATTAGAAGACTGTTGCAGTCACTTGATGTGGAAGTTTAGCAGTGACGTTTTACACAGTCCTTACTAAAGTTGCGTGCCCTAATTAAAGAAGTCAAGTAATGGCTTTCCAGGTACAGGAAATTGATCATTGCTATTAGTTTTTAACAGAATCATCAATCTTGTTCGTATGCCATTATTTTCAGGTAACAACTACTGCACTTTCTTTTTTGTTGGAAACGTGCTATAGCAGCGTTGAAAGAACATTTTGATGTATAGCAGATAGCTCATACGATAAATCACGATCATTACAGGAACCTATCTAATCACTATACAATGAAATGAAGAGAATAAAAGCTTACCGATCTCTGGGAGTATGGGAACTATACTACCTCGGATTCATATATATAATTTCTCCGATTACAAGATAAAACTTATATACACCAAACACTCATTTGTATAAATCATAAAACCATCAAACTCAATTCAAGGAGTTGCAACACAAAACATACACAACTAATTATCCACAAAACCAATCATAAAATAAATTAAAAGTCAATAGTTCACCTCGCATAAAGTAATCCTTCCACGACATTTTCACAGTAGGTTGAAACCTACTAGACCAAATCCACGTAATAGCCTTAGCTAAAACAGCTTGCATCCCGAAATGAAACGTATTCATCAAAAGAGGAGCCGGAAATTTCCCCAAATCATTACCTAATAAACTCTTATTGAACCTAACCAAACACAATCAGACATTCAAATTTATCACAAATTAATCACATAAACATATACTCAAACATCGCTTTAACTTCTGGCACGTACATTGAAACTTAAAATACAGATAATTAATGTACTTGACATTAAATTTCAAATCAAACAGTAGAAAAAAACAATTATAGGTACAAATATCGAAATTTAAGTCGAAAAACGACACTTATTTAGGAAGTGAAGGACGTAGGAGCTTACAGAGTTAAGAGAAGACTGAAAGTGTACCAAACAAATATAAAAAAGAAAGTTTTAAGTATATGAGCAGCTGAAATGAGTGGTTTCTTTGAATCAATTGCATTATCTGAAAAATTGAGATCTGGAGTATGATTTATAGATGCATCACTCGTATTATTTTCTATACTGAGCGAAGCGTGTTTCGCAGTGTCTCCGTTCATTTCAGTGGCCGGATTCCGGCGGCCGGAGAGATGTTATATATGTGTCTGGAGAGAGAGAGAGGTGATGATCGGAGATGTCGGTACATGGATATATGTATAAATAAAGTCGTTGAATGGAGTGAATTGTAAGTATACATTAATACATATATCGTTGTTAGGTAAACGTTTTTTTTTAGGTACTAGATTGAATTTATATACAGTACCTAATATTTTGTTGAAAATGTTATATACTTGTATGTAATTAAATTATTAATAAATGAGCATTGGAGATATACACGTGGTAAAATAATAAAAAATATAATAATTTATGAACTATAATTTACTTTTCATTTTATTTGAGGATACATTGTTTGGACTTTGGAACATATATATGATTAAATTTTCTATCATGTACGGAGTATATTTAAATAAAATGGAACCATAAGAAAACAATAAAATGTGAATTTTCATCGACCAAAATGCTAGGTGCAATTTCCTACTAGTGTGCGATTTCCTCCAACGGGAAAAAAACTAAACGACTTTATTTATTCGATTTTTGACTGATTTTTATAAAAAACGTTTTTAACCCGATTAGTGTAAAACCAGTTCAGAAAGTCGCTGGTGCTCGACAATTAATCCCGATTAATCGCTGTTTTCTACAACAGAGGGTAAAACAAGAATCCTGTGGAGTTTTCATGTCAAACGATTTTTTTTTGAACAACTTTCTTATTTGTTGTTTCAAAATTTAGTTTCATAACTTCAGAATAAAATTGAAATCTCTCACAAAACAAACTAAAAATTGTTTGATAGGAGATTGACAAAATGTACTATAGAAGCTGTGAACAAACATAGCCTTACTGTTTCAAGTGTTGCTACTTTATGGAGAANACAAGTACAGGGAAAAAAACTAAACGACTTTATTTATTCAATTTTTGACTGATTTTTATAAAAAACGTTTTTAACCCGATTAGTGTAAAACCAGTTCAGAAAGTCGCTGGTGCTCGGCAATTAATCCCGATTAATCGCTGTTTTCTACAACAGAGGGTAAAACAAGAATCCTGTGGAGTTTTCATGTCAAACGATTTTTTTTTGAACAACTTTCTTATTTGTTGTTTCAAAATTTAGTTTCATAACTTCAGAATAAAATTGAAATCTCTCACAAAACAAACTAAAAATTGTTTGATAGGAGATTGACAAAATGTACTATAGAAGCTGTGAACAAACATAGCCTTACTGTTCAAGTGTTGCTACTTTATGGAGAATTCAAATTAGCCAACTATATGGTGCTAGTGCTTCACCAGGAGAAACCAACTCCTCAAAACTTATTGCTAATGGCAAATGCTTAGTTACTATACTGCAGGTTAAATAGGGAGATGTGTAGTCCATAGCTGATGGCTCTTGTACTGCACCATCTCTAATAGTTCTCCTTTCTCAATAGATTGACAAGCAATGTTCTTTTAGTTTATTGCCCAGCTCAGACACAAATTACGGTGTTGCAATTACTAGGTGTGCACAATATACTTATACATACACATACATAAATACAAGTGTATCCATAAATTGCTCTGATATTGGAGAACCTAAATTGCTTTGATATTGGATAAGTCATAACGATACAAGTCTGAAATGGATTAGTATACATATAAAAGATGAACACTGTACGTTCTAAAGCTGTAAAACAAGATAATCCAAGGACTTTATTACAGGCTGCAAAATCCATGCTAACATAACAATACTAAGTACCATAAACAAGTACTCCATTGTGCTGCATGCCTACAAGTGTATGATCAGCGGTTTAACTTTGAGAACCAGGTCGAGGAGGCCCAAAGTAGTTTGTCATGATTCCCATGATGGCAAACCTGGTTGTTATACAAGACAATGAATATACAAGGAAGGAATATATGGCAGTGGTTATCCAAAACACAAAATTTCAATAATAGGTTGAAAAAATAACCATAAAAACTGGAACATTTGGAAAAATACCCAGCATATAAACGTAAAGAAAATGTGTCGAGAACCAAACAAAGTGGTTAAAAATTCCAAGTCAATATGTTGTGATGCACATCGACACAAGTTTAGTTTGTTTACAGGAGAATCGGGGCCTCGTAGTCAGTTAGTCACTAGCCAATATGCTTTCCTCTACTGAGTTTCTTCGTGCATGGTTCATTTTAATGGTTAACCTCTACTATGGCGCCGCTATCTATCAAGTTTAAAACACTTACTAAAATTGTTGTGTTTAAACACTTATATTAACTGAACCAGATAGGTCAACACGTGATTTAGGTCTAAAAAAGTTTTGCATAAATGGGAACCATGGTATAATGTTTCTGTTTCCTGAATATAAATCGCTGATCAGAGGAGAGAAGTAGCTAGAACACGATAGATGGTAAATGGGCTATTTAGTTATTCCTTTAGTTAGGAATTAGGTGCAGCTGAAAACCCCGCTAACATATTATAATATTGATGTGTTATACATCCATATTGTAGGTTTAATTTTAGGTTTCAAGTCAGTTTACCTAAAAGCCAAACCCTTTCGGGTAGCCTCCTTGTGCAATACATAACACTTAACATTGGATTGTTTTTCCTGTCTCCGACATGACTCAAAGACTTTCTACAGAGACCAAAGAGTCTCCTACATTAGAGTTACCATCCTATTGTCAAACATAACTCCCTATAAAACAAAACCATCCTCTTATTTAAAATTCGTTATCGTCCTCCCGGCTTGATAACAACTTAATTCTTCTGAACCCTAAAGCCTAAATTATGTCAACAAGACTATGTAAGAATAAATCAAAGCAGTCCATAAGATAAAATACAAGTAATAATTAATAAAAAAGACAAATATAATAGCCCAAAATTAATAAAAAGAACTTACATAACAGCAGTAGAGATCTGTTTTAAATCAGTCTCGAGATTTTTCATGTTAGCGAGTGAGTGAGCACAGCAGATCAAAGCTAGCCACGATCCCAGCTTGTACTGCAATTTAATAGAATCATTAAATCATAATCAACTATCAATTATATTATATGTATGTATGTATGTATTAAAGTGAGATTGAAACGAACTCTGAACATAACGCCAACAACACCAAAGACGATGGCGATGAAACCGGCGTAATCGATCGGGAGATTTTCCGGCGGTATGACCGGAGCAACGTAGCGCCTC